>JAXGGA010010522.1:0-46473 GCA_038373865.1 Uloborus plumipes | reverse complement strand
GATATGTTAGCTATTCACAGGAAAAGAGTTTACTTTTGGTTATTTCTCCCATTAAGAGATATCCTGCTGACAGTATATGCATGTTTTTCGCGACGACCATATGCTTTTGTTCCCCCTCTCATGGACTTAAAATTAATTAAACCAAAAAATAATGATATATTTATTATTAGCTGTATTATCTACCCAATATGTCATGAAATTTAATTTATTAAATCATTGAACAATAAATTAGATAATTGATGAAAAAAAGAAAAAGTATTTCTCTGATGCCTGAGCATTATGCATTCATAATTATAAAGCACTAAATACTTTCTTGAGAAATTAATTAACATAAATGAGCTCTAAATAGTTATATTATAAGCAATACCCAATCTTGTGATTGGGATACTCCTGTTTTTAATTGAAGAATTTCTTGAATATCACATGAATATCAGGAAAATAAATGAGGTCTTTTCGTTTGATGTAGGATACTTTATGACAAATTTCATTTGATGGGCTACTAACTGAGCATGGTGATAAAGAGCTATTAATTTCAACATCGAATTCCATTTTACCTTATTAACAGTTAAATATTTATAAAATAATTAAATAAATAATTTAATATAAAGCCATGCTTGAAGAATTAAAATTAGTGCAACTAATTTATTCCCATACTGATCTTTACAAAACTGACATGTGTTGAGCACTGATAAGAACTGACAAGAATAAGTTTACTCACTAAAATACTAGTTCACAGATACTATAAAGCGTACATTCTATTTTCTACAAAATAATACTGCAACAAAGAACAAGGGTATAAAGGGGTAGGTACTAAAGAATTTCTTGAAAAATCAATTAAAATAAAGGAGCTTCGAATATTTATCTCATAGGCAATACCCAATCTTGTGATTGTATGTTCCTGATTGATGGCTATAAACAGGAGGATACCCTTGTTCTTTGTTGCAGTATTATTTTGTGGAAAATAGAATGTATGCTTTATAGTATCTGTGAACTAATATTTTAGTGAGTAAACTTTTTCTTGTCAGTTCTTATCAGTGCTCAACGCATGTCAATTTTGTAAAGATCAGTATGGGAATAAATTAGTTGCACTAATTTTAATTCTTCTAGCATGGCTTTATATTAAATTATTTATTTAATTATTTTGTAAATATTTAACTGTTAATAAGGTAAAATGGAATTCGATGCTGAAATTAATAGCTCTTTATCACCATGCTCAGTTAGTAGCCCATCAAATGAAATTTGTCATAAAATATCCTACATCAAACGAAAAGACCTCATTTATTTTCCTGATATTCATGTGATATTCAAGAAATTCTTCAATTAAAAACAGGAGTATCCCAATCACAACATTGGGTATTGCTTATAATATAAATATTTAGAGCTCATTTATGTTAATTAATTCCTCAAGAAAGTATTTAGTGCTTTGTAATTATGAATGCATAATGCTCAGGCATCAGAGAAATACTTTTTCTTTTTTTCATCAATTATCTAATTTATTGTTCAATGATTTAATAAATTAAATTTCATGACATATTGGGTAGATAATACAGCTAATAATAAATATATCATTATTTTTTGGTTTAATTAATTTTAAGTCCATGAGAGGGGGAACAAAAGCATATGGTCGTCGCGAAAAACATGCATATACTGTCAGCAGGATATCTCTTAATGGGAGAAATAACCAAAAGTAAACTCTTTTCCTGTAAATAGCTAACATATCAGTGGCTTGTTTAAAAAAAAATTAAAGTTTCTACTGCTCCCCCTTTATGAGAAAAATGGCTGCCAAGATGGCCAAAAACGCATTTTTTGCCATACGGCTTATCTTTAAGCTAAAATATTTCCAAGAAGGAGTGAGAAACCCAAAAAATTTATTGCGTAGCAATTTACAGGGAGGACCTGTACACTACCAGAAAGTGAGAAAACCTTTGGTTTTGTTTGCCTTTTTTTGTAATAAATGCCTGAATTTTAGCAAAATCTGCAAAATCAAGTTTTTGTGGTGACAACTTCAAAGAGCCCTGTACCTTGGCAATTTTCATTATGAACGTTCTAGTATTTTTTTTCAGAATGCCTGGAGTAACTAGTTTCCATAGATATCTAACACTTTTATTTTGCATGAGTACGATTTTTTATAAAAAATGATTAAATAACATCACTTTTTTAGTATTTTGACGTGGCGGACAAACTTTGAGGGCATGTATCTCAGAAAATAAGTGGAGCAGGTAACTTTCCTTTTGGGCTTTTTCATACCTTTATACCATCAATCTGTGTACCAAATTAAAAAAAAATCCGAGTCGGTCGTGCGACCAACTTTTTTTATTTTCGGTGATTTGGTATGGAATCGCTCTATATTTTTTTTTAGTGACGCAGAACCGATCAAATAAAGGAAAATATAAGAACCATAACAATACTAAACGTGGAAAGAAAATGTTTAGCTCTGAACGAAACTAATTACTCCTGAAGGTGCAGTTATTAAGAAGGTTAGTTTATTACTGAATTTTCGATGAAATTGCATTGTGTTTGGACCCTTTGCCCCCCCCCCCCTGGAAATACTTGAAATGACGTCCCTGTTATTACTGTACATTTTACAGTTTTAAAGTGGAACCTCGGCTGCCAGTATTATACTGTAAAAATAACAGTTCATTTTTTTGCAGTGCCAGAACCAAATCCTTACCAAAAGATTAAAAAAAATAATGATGTGTATTTTCTGTAAGAAAAGCAGTCGAAAACTTTGTACAATTAATGAAGTTAAAAATACAAGACAACGTGCTCAAAAGTACAAATAAAATATTAAAGAGTTTGAAAACTCTAGCAAATAGCTATTTCGGGGCTATTACAAATGAAGCCCCATCATCAGTGCGAAAAAAGGATGGTTCACCTGACCACAGTCAAGTGGTTCACTTGACTATGGTCAGTGCCCTGTGGTTCAGGGTGGTCAGTTGAACTACGTTGTCTTGTATTTTTAACTTCATGTGTATTTTTCGTTTTTCACATTTCTTCTCCTTTTTAGTCTGTATAACATATGTACTACGTTTAAATGACAAGAGTTTATAGGAAGGAGTTGTATGCAGACCTAAGCTTTAACAAAACTATAATAACTCTATGGATAAAATTAACACTTCTTGCCAACTATAAATTGTTTTATTCCTTGGCACTTTTCCTACATGATATGTATACATGCATACATGATGATGAATGAGCATTTTCCTAGTAGTACATAATTCTTATTAAACCTTTCAAAAGAGAATCCATCTGTTTTCATTCCGTTTCTCGTGTCCAGAAATGGTTTGTTGATTATTAAATTTTTGAAGTTTTCTGGAGCATAATAAACAAAAACCAGCTTGTAAGAAAGGGCATCAAGTAAAAAAAAAAAAATTGCAATTTTTTTTCTCCTCGAGTATATCTACTTTTACTTCCCAAGAAAATGAAGATAGTTTCTACGGAGGCATTCCTAAAGAACTATCTTTGTATCGTGCAACTTAAGATTAGCATAATTCGCGGCTACCGTTAAAAAAAATTGTTCTAAAATTTATCTTTTTGTTGCTTCTTGGCAGTGCTCCTAAACCCAATACAACAATGGAAAAGTCCTTTTAAGATGCACTTTCTTTTGCTGAAGTAAGAATTTATAAAAAGAAAAGCAAAATGAAAAATTGTTCGTTTCAAGTTTATTCTGAGACCATTTATTGTAAAGTGTGCAAATTGGAAGTTTTGTCTATTTAGGATAACTTCTATGATCTAATTAACCACTCAGAGGGGCTAGAAGCGGAATAAATAACGCTTTACACCGTTTTTCGAAAAAAGAAAAGGAAAAATTAATTCAAAAAATTACGATGAATAAAATATTGTCAAATGTATTGCGTTAACTGCTGCGTGCAAAAAAAGTTCTTTTTGAAACTGGAATAAACTTAGAGAACGAAATAAATAGTAATTTTCGAGAGCAGTAATAAAATTAGAATATATTAAATTTTTTGCGTATTCCTATAACATCGAATTAAATTTAAATTGTAAAATGTCTTAAAATTCTCTTAATTTTTAGATTGATAATGATTAATAATGTCTCTTAACTCGATCGTAATGAAAGAACCGTTATAAAATTGTCGTTAATAATTATTCAATAGTTGTTGAAACCCGCAGAAAAAATATGTAAGTGTGAGGTAAAATGAAGAAAGATCTTGGTAGTAAAGTATAAATACAACGTTAAAAAAGCACAAATACGCAGGGATACTGCAGACACGTGTTTCGACGTTTCAAGAAACGCCTTTTTCAACATGCAAAAAAATTGTGAGCTTATGGATGTTCAGACATCCAACAAAAGCTTCTTGAAAAAGGTATTCCTTGTAACGCCGAAACACGTGTCTGCAGTATCCCTACCTATTTGTGCTTTTCTAACGTTGTTTTAATACTTTACATTTTTTTTCCACAAAGGTATTTATATACTTAATCTTGGTAATGTTGAATAAAATTTGTAAACTGTGCAAAACAAAATTTTGAAAAAAAAAAAAAATTCTGGGAAAATTAAAGGAAATAACAATATCTATCAACCAGATCTAGTGATGAACATATCTGTCAAGATACGACCATATCAAAATATATTGTTATATAAATCGTCGAAAAATTATTAACAATTATGTAGAGAAAAACGTTAAGAAAACACACGTTATTAAACTCTGTAAAAAACCTCTCATAAAAATAGTTCTTTAGTATTTTTTAAAAGCTTTTATTTTCCATTAAAACTAAATAAACGAAATGAAGTGAAGTACTAACTTCAATGCATTTTTTAAAAAAGCTGTTGGATTTTCTCCCTCTCTTTTTCAGCTGTACAAATATTTTATCTAGATAGAAAAACGTTTACTGTCTACCTCTTATGTCACATTAATATGTTTCGAGTTAAAATTGGACTTATCTTGGCATCAATTTAATTCTCATTCATTGTTTTCTGTTGGAAAAATATTCCGCTTGACATTTTAATTCTGAAGAAGGATCCGTCGTTTTTCAAATTTTCATTTAATTGAAATCTATTCTTTTCATTTGTGGGAGGAAAGCTTTTTCTATGCCGATTGTTATTGATTTCATTTACTTAGTCATTATTTATTCTTCTTGTGTTTCTTTTTTATTGCGTTACTGGGCAAAGTCTATTATTTACGTGTTGAAGAAATTGATTTTTGGGATGAAGAAAACCCGCGTAATGTTTTAAATTCTACATTCGTTGATCGAATCTAAAAAGGAAACGGAAGTGCTAAGCTTGTTTCTTTTATTTATTTTTTTTTTTAGCTTAATTTTAGTTCGTTATTTCTTGAAAGCGAATTATGTGTTACTGCTTTTTACTATCAATGTAGTTTGTGACTCATCTATTATTTATGATTATCTTTTCCAGGAGCTTTACACCTAAAGCTATTTTCGTTTGATTTACATAGATGGGAAATAACATTTCTATATAATGTATAAAATAACAATATTTTACGTGTGCCATGAATTTCTCAATTTGTGCTGTCCCCCCCCCCCCCTCACGCTCAATTTTTTTTTATACTTTCGGCACCGCTTAAACGAATACTCTCGGTTCCAAGAAATATTATTCGATTCAGCGGGAAATTCGAAAAAGCGGGGATCTTTAACATTGTGTCTATGGCATGGGGAAATATTCGGTTCTGGGATGTTGTATTTGTTTATGCGTTACCCGATTAAGTGGCTCCGACAGTATGTTTTTTTTTTTCTCCTTTCAATGAAAGACTAGGAACATTTGCATTGTGGGCACGCAAATAAATCAAAATTCAAAAACAGAAAAGTAAGAACAAAAACAGAGCTCCTGTAAAAGAAAGAGGAATTGCATTGGGAACAGCATTTGTTTAAGATCTAAAAATAGTTTTTTTGAGCAATGACAACATGCGAAGTGTTTTTTACGTCATATAAAATCGTACTTTGAATTCAAGATGTCAAAATTCTTTTTTTTTTTTTTTTTTTGTAATTTTTTCTAAATCCTAAAAATATTAATCAAACTATTCCATTCAAAAAAAGTGTTGAATATTTTTGTTTTAAAAGAATATTCTAAGAAAATATCAAATCTAACAAGAAAATAGAAAGGTGTATAAATTCTCATAAAACATGACCTGAAAAGCATACCAAAACGGCTTGAGATTTAACTATCTAATTAGCTATGAAACGAATTTAAAACAATCTTGAAAACAGCTGTGGAATCATAGACCCTCTATATAAACATTTACTCTGAAATATTCTCAAACAGTAGGGAAAAAAATATTTTTTATGCAAAAAGACTCGTTTGGTTGTATAACGAGTTACTATAGAGAATTTCAAAAAAGAATGCTTCTTGATGAAGTGGATATTGAAATATTAAGATACTGAAATTCGCAGCTAATAAAATGTTTCAGAAAAAAGTTAAAATAATAATTATTTTGTGACAGGTTATATTAAAAAAGATGATATATAAATCTCTTTCTTCTTTTTTGAAAAGGGAAAAGGTTCGGGAATTCCGATAACTTCTTAAAGTAGAAATTTTTTCCGTTTGACATTTGAAAAATATGCTTTTTAGCTCTAAATTTGCAGTGTTTTCTTTTCGGAGGGGGGGGGGTGATGCTATGAAGACGTTTCTATTTTTTACTTATAAATTGTTCATTTCAGTGCTTTTTTATGTAGTCGGATTAAAGTTTTAAAAACTTTTTTTTATAAGTATATGTAATGAAAATCAGCATGAATTGTGACAAGGGAGCGTGAAGTCAAGTGTGACATTTTGGGACAAAAGAGAGGGGGGGGCTCAAATTTGGTTAAAAAAAAAAGGGAGACATCTTAAATGGACATCTCCTGCAGAAAAGGATGACAGTTTGCAACAAAGGGTCAAACATTTTAAAACAAAAGTGACATCATTTATGGACAGCCCGTATGTTGAAGTGTGACACTTTGAGACAAAAGAAGCGAAGAGGGGAGGGGCCAAATACGTTGAACAAAGTGAAATTTATGGATAGCCCCTATGGTGAAGTGTGACGCTATACGACGAAGGGTGGGACGGAGATAGGTCAAATAAATTGAAAAAAAGTGGCATCACTTATGAAGTGTGACACTTTTCGCCAAATTGAGAGAGGGAGATAGGGATCAAAAAAGCTGAAAAAAGTGACATCACTTATGGACAGCCCCTATGGTGAAGTGTGCCACTTTGCGCCAAATTGAGAGAGAGAGATAGGGGTCAAATAAGCAGAAAAAAGTGAAATCACTTATGGACAGCCCCTATGGTGAAGTGTGCCTTTTTGCGCCCAATTGAGAGAGGGAGATATTGGTCACATGAGCTGAAAAAGTGACATCACTTATGGACAGCCCCTATGGTGAAGTGTGCCACTTTGCGCCAAATTGAGAGAGAGAGATAGGGGTCAAATAAGCAGAAAAAAGTGAAATCACTTATGGACAGCCCCTATGGTGAAGTGTGCCTTTTTGCGCCCAATTGAGAGAGGGAGATATTGGTCACATGAGCTGAAAAAGTGACATCACTTATGGACAGCCCCTATGGTGAAGTGTGCCACTTTGCGCCAAATTGAGAGAAAGATAGGGGTCAAATAAGCTGAAGGGAAAGTGACATCCCTTACGGACAGCCCTTATGGTGAAGTGTGCCACATTGCGCCAAATTGAGAGAGAGGTCAAATAAGCTGAAGGAAAAGTGACATCACCTATGGACACTTTTACGCTATGGTGAAGTGTGCCACTTTGCGCCAAATTGAGAAAGGGAGATAAGAGTCAAATAAGCTGGAAAAAGTGACATCACTAATGGACTGCCCCTATGGTGAAGTGTGACACTTTGCGCCAAATTGAAAGAGGGAGATAAGAGTCAAATAAGCTGAAAAAAATGACATCACTTATGGAAAGTAGCTACGGTAAGTATGACACTTTGCGACAAAGGGAGGGGGGGAATGACATATACTGACAGCCCTATAGTGAAGTGTGATACTTTGTGAGAAAGGAAAAGAGAGGGTTAAAGAAGTTGAAGGAAAAGTGACATTATTTCTGGACAGTCCCTATGATGAAGTTTGACACTTTGCGACAAAGGGGGGAGGGAGAGGTTAAATAAGCTGAAAATAAAAGGTGACATCATTCAGATAGCCTCTAACATAATCTTTTCCGCGTTTCTTTTGCTAAAAATAGTTAATTTTGCAATTCCGAAAATAATTGTACGTTCTCAGGTCATAAAAGTCAGAAAATGTTTCAGTAATCCACAATTATTCGGTAAGCGGAGAATGCTGTTTTTAAGATTAGAACTATTCAACGCTGGTTTATTTTTTCAACGAAATAAGAGTTTAAAAACTGCTGTGCCGTGATTATTTTGCTTTCCTGCTGCCTTTATTACCCTTTCGTGTCAGCTATGAATAATAAAACACCGAGAGAGAGCGTTCGAACTAAACTGCGGAAACATTTTCTTTTCAGTAAAAGGACTTTATTCTCGCGATTTTTCCCTCGTTGAGTTCGTTTTTCAAGTGTCATTAACGAATTTGACTGAAATCTTTCGGGAGAAAATTTTATGTCCCGAAAATAACGTTTTGCTTTTTAAAATTACATTTTATCTAAAAATGAGTTAATTTAATTCTTGTATCATAGTTCTTTTTATTAATTTTACGTAAATCGAGTACTCCATATTAAAAAAAGCTTTTCTCTTTTTTTAAAAAAAATGCGTTTGGCAATTATTTAATGTGACTTCGTTTCACTTCCCTATTCGATACAGAACATTATTTTCCCTCATTTTTTTAGATAAAATATAATCCTTGCTTAATTTAATATTCGGCGATTTAGTTTTTGTTACAATTAGCTAGACATACTTACATTCAGAGTTTAGGTTTTTTCCCCTTATAATGCTTGAAAATACTACTTGAGATTTTATAGAGATGTGAAATTTCTTTTGAAAGTGCTAAAACACTAAATAACATAACAGTGATAGATTCCAAAAAAAAAAAAAAAACCAAGAAGTTCTGTCAAGAACTAAACGAGCCTACTTTCCCGTACATCGACATCGGCATTCTCGCATCTGATCATTATTCTCTTGATTATCTGAGACTGAAAATTATGCCAAACATACCTTTTTAGCACTTAGAGCTGATTTCAAAAAGCAAAATATGCCCCTCTCATCAGATGAAATAGACACGTAAAAAGTAATTAACGAATAAATAAAGTTTGTCACACCTTTTAAAGAGTATATCTGTTACAGTTCCTCTGTAGAAAAAATCCTCCATCGTTTTCAAAAAAAAAAAAATAATAATAATAATAATAATATTAATAATAAAAAATAAATAAATAAAAGTACAAAGATCATCAAAACACATTTTAAGAAAGAAAAGAAAAAGAAAAAAAATCGTCCGTTAATAAAATGTCCGGAATTTCACTTTTAATCCGTTGCCAGTTGTTAAATATAAATAAAGAATAAAATGTTCTCGTGAATGAAAAATTTTTGTTACAAAAAAAAATCGTCTGCAAAAAAAATAATAATAAATAATAATAATAATAATAAATAAAATAAAACAAATGAATAAATGAACAAAAAATCGTCTGCACGTTCAAGCATTTTTTTTCTGAGCCTGCATTTCCGCCATGTTCGCGGAGTCGGAGTCGGAATCAGAGTCTTCACAGAAGATTACTTAGAAAAGTACTTTACAAACATTATTTATCAAAACCATCTTCTTACAAAGTTAGTTTGAAGGAAATCCGACTAAAAGTTCAGGATCAACATTCAACTTAAATTTCC
Organism: Uloborus plumipes; assembly: GCA_038373865.1. Lineage (NCBI taxonomy): Eukaryota > Metazoa > Arthropoda > Arachnida > Araneae > Uloboridae > Uloborus > Uloborus plumipes. Next base: position 36,749 of record JAXGGA010010522.1, on the reverse strand, counting down.
CGTAGACGCTAATGTAATTTTTTTTTTCTGAACGGTTCACTATTGAACGAAAAATAAATTTAATCAAAAAGCGAAATATGGGAATGTATGGGAAAGTCTCTCCGAGATCTTTCAAACAAAAAAAAAAGTTTATTCCATTCGGACGATTCACTCAAAAGTTATTAGGTGGGGAAAGGTTGCTTAAAAGGTTCAATGTTGAACGAAATATTGTTCAAATCGGAAATGTAGATACGGGAATGAACTATTCTTGATGAGATATTTCGAACGAAAAAAAGTTTGCTCAAATCGGATTATTCACTCAAAAGTTAGCATCGCGGGATAGGTTGTTTGAACGGTTCAAAGTTGAACCAAAAATTGTTCAAATCGAAAAATCAAATATGGGAATGAGCTGTACTCGCCGAGATCTTTCGAACAAAAAAAAGTTTATTCAATTCGGACGGTTCACTCAAAAGTTATTAGGTGGGGAAAGGTTGCCTGAACGGTTCAATGTTGAACCAAAAATGTTCAAATTGAAAATTTAAATACGGTAATAAAGTATCCTTGCCGAGATGCTTCGAACAAAAAAAAGTTTGTTTAACCCTTCACTGCACGGTGTGCCAGATCTGGCACAAACCAAATAAACCCTCATATATTCCTATGATTTTTAAATACAGTTAAACTGAGCTTTGTGCCAATTCTGGAACATTGCTATAACAGTTTAGTGTGATGTTTATGCACTAGTTAGTTGCACTAGTCTAGGTATTACAGTTCTTGCTTTTTAAAGAAAGAGTGTCTGCATTTCCGTTAGAAGTGTGCTTAGTCATTATTTCCTTTGTTCTAAAAATGTTTAAATACACTTAGTGGAAAGTTTGTTTATACCGCTTATGGCACAAAACACATTGTAGATTATTACACTTATCGGTATACAAAGCATATGCTATGTGCTTTGTGCCATATATAGAACAAACAATTAAAACATCATTTTTGGTGCACATTTTAAAGATTAATTTTTTTCTTTATTTTTCCTGAACTCAGGGCTATTTAAAAGGTAACAAATGATTTTTTCATTAAAATATAAAAAATCGTGCAGTGAAGGGTTAAATCGGACTGTTCGTTCAAAAGTTATTAGGGGTGACAGCTTGTTTGAACGGTTCAATGTTGAACGAAACATTGTTCAAATCGAAAATGTAGATACGGGAATGAAGTATCCTTGAAAAGATCTTTCGAACAAAAAAAAAAGTTTGTTCAAATCGGACTGTTCATTCAAAAGTTAGCATCGCGGGACAGGTTGTTTGAACGGTTCAAAGTTGAACCAAAAGTTGTTCAAATCGAAAAATCAGATATGGGAATGAGCTGTACTCGCCGGGATCTTTCCAACAAAAAAAAGTTTGTCCAAATCGGAATGTTCATTCAAAAGTTATTAGGGGGGGGGGGGGGCAGACAGACAAACCGACCGACCGACCGACCGACGCACAAATTCCCCATCTCAATACCCTACTTTCAAATTTTTAATTTTTCGATATTCATTTTACCTTTTTATTTTTTTAACTTGGCGATATTTTTCGGACTTGGCGATATTTTTTTTAACTTGGCGATATTTTTTGGACTTGGCGATATTTTTAGATGCATTAAGCTACTTTTAATACCTTTTTCGTCTTTCTTTTATTTTTAACGCGAAAGTAGGCTAAAAAAAACTTTCTGACCAGGAATCATGGACGGATACAATGGAGGGGCGATCTCCACTCCCTTGGAGGACTCTCCACCGGTAAATTATTAATATTGAAGTAAATATATGCCATGTTTAGTATATGCCTTTAGTAACCTTTAATATTTTTTGAAAAATATTTGAACTTAATTTTTAACATAAAATGACTAAAAATCTACAGAAGCAGATTCTTTTTTTGTAACTTTTACTAAACATACAGCCAAAAGGCAAAATATAATTTTCAAAAAAATAGTTCCATTGTACCAAACAGATTTCAATAAAAGTGCGTTGCGTAGTTTTCAGATTTAAGCTTACATTTCAGTCCCCTGGAACTTCAATAAATAAGTAAATGTACACCACACATGTCTGAAATTTTCGCGCTGCGCGATTTATAAAACAGGTCAACTACAAAAATTCTCAAATACTCGCTCGGGTACATGCAGAAGCGCCACCTGTTTGAGACTATCGAATTACTTATTCATGCGTCTCCAAATGACTTTCCCAGTTATATTTTTCTGAAAGGTATATCTGAATCTTTTTATCAGCGAAACTTCAAAGCCCTTTTTTTTTCTTCGTTTGAATTGACGCTTTAACCTTTATTATCGATTAAAAATTTATCACCTTCATCCGCATTCAAGTGAAAATTACCTTTGATACTTTTGTTCCTGTTTCAATTCCTTTTTAATTTCTAAGTTGAACATTTTTTGTGGTAAGAAAATAAAAACAATATCTCATGAAGTATTAATGACATTATTTTCTTTCTTCTAGCTACATTCAGTTTTTATTCCTTGAACTAGGCAGTCAGTTGTACTGCAACGCATACTTGAAGAAAAAATGGGGAACAAGGGAATAGTGACAAATACAATATTTTATTTTTACACGGAAACAATCAAAGTGAAATATTCAAACTTTAAAGCTCAAAGCTAAAAGTTTAGCACATAAAGAGCTGTTGCCGAATATTTTTCTAAGTCTGAAAACACTGCTTGACACTTTTTGGAAGAGTGAAATAAACAAAAACAGTAAAGATCATAAAAGGGATCACTCCAAAAAAAAATAGTCTAAGGATGAGGTGGAAAGAAAAAATGTGTACCATTCTGATTTTTTTAACCTTTAGAATCTTAGACGTTTTGAAGGTAAAAAAAGTTAAACATCTGTATGTAATATTAAAAAAATTCAAGTTGCTTTTTTTCCTTCCCATTTTCCAAGTATAAAAATGAGTTTGACTATATTTTGGGGCCTATTTTCGATTTTCAATGTGTTCCAGTGTTATAAGAAACCTCCTTTTCAATGTAGATGACGTAAGGTTGTGGAATAAAGAGCATTCAATGAAAGCCATAAACGATATTTATATTATCATTGGTTTAAAAAAAATAATTAGGCTTTCGTCGACTGTTCTTTCTTCCATAAGATCACGTCTGCATTGAAAAAAAAGGCTCCTTGTAACCTTAAAACACGTGTATGCAAAGGTATTTTTGATGTCTCTGCCAGTGTTTTTCATGCACTGAAAACTGGTAAGACGCCTCAAAAATTTGGTCAAGCATTTCACGCTTTATACTAAAAACTAAGATTTAGTTTTGTGGAAAATCGGTCTGGCTTAATCCAGATTTTTAAGTATTACATTGCAATGTTTTTTTTCAATGAATTTTAATGTAAAATCGTTAAACACTTACATTTGAAACTGCTGCTTATATTTTGATTTGGACTATATGAGTTATCTACTTCATCCCCCTCCCTCTTAAAAATGGCAATGTCAAGTGTCAAGATATTGATACGTATTGACATACATGAAAGAATTGAACCAGCGCTCTAACCACTTAACTACTGAAAACCTGTCAAATATTCTAGAGGTTAAAAATCGTATTAGTACGCATCTTTTATCCCTGCCACCTTCCATTCCATCCTTAAGACCTCTTCCTATTTAGAGACACGATGACGACGAAAATGGGCGATAATACTACTGTCGATACTCGTTAAGAGAAGTGGACTGCATTGATAAAAATAAATAATTTTATTTAAAGCCAACATAGTAGGAACATTGATAGCAATGTAAAAGAAAAGAACAAAGTTATTAGCTCCAAGAGAAAGCTCTTGATAGCAACTGTAGTTTAAGAATTGGTCTGTTGCCAATTTGTATAAACGAAAAGTAAAATAAAAACATTTAAGGCTCTCCTCGATTTTGAGGAGCATTTAGATCGCCGACAACTACAACGATCAGTACTGTCTAACATTTTTTCGCGAAACCTCCGTCGGATCTGCGCACGCGCCAAGTCTCTTCAGACTGTCTTGAAATAAGGGGGAAATGCAACGAGGAAGTAGCAAGCGAGCAAAAACTGAAGGCATCGGGAAGTGCGCATCCTAAACTTATCTCCCCTTTTTCAAATTGAAGCATCCGTGGCTGCCAGGCGTACAATACGCAAACAGACAGTACGGTATCGTGTCGTCTACTACACTGTTTTTCCATCCAAACCGGCATTTTCCACCACATTTTATTTCAAGACAGCAGTGTGCTCACACGTATATCATTATGACTCCCCCATTTAACAGACTACGACTGTTGTATTTACTTTTCCTCCGCAGAAAAAGAAAACAAATAAAGAGACGATATTGGGTGCATATTCACAGCTTTATAACATTCCGCCTTGTTTATTAAGAACGAAACGCATACTATCAGAATGAAAATCTGAACTTTTCTGTAGCATTAAAAATCGTCTGTGAGCAACAATGATGAAACAAAATACACTGGCGGAAAAAAAAATCCCAACGCCAAGAAAGACTTGAGCTAGATAAACGAAATTTGGTAGGCGTGTTTATACAACTGAAAGATGACATCAATTGAAATTTTGCTCTCCGCGCATAAGTGTGGCGCAGCTGGTGTCACTCAGAACATGCAAATAAGGCTTATTTTAAAAGCGTTTTGTGAAGCTCGTGAGTATTATTTTTCCGTGAAATTTGACGAATTGTGTTCATGTTAGTCAGGAATGCCTTTAAGAAGACGAAGAAGCCATTATCAATAGCTCACCGAGTTTAAACGACGTGGATTTTTATTTCGCGATATTGCAGAAAGACTTGGGGTGGAATGTTTCCTCCATGCATGATTATTAGAAGCCATGGTCAAAGGATGGTACTACCTCAAGAAGATCGAGTTCCGAGCTGCCACGTGGCACGACTGAGAAGGAAGATCGCCGAATCTTGCGTACGACTCTGTGGCGCATCGTACTGCATCTGCGGGTGACATTCGAGCTGCAGTTGGTACCGTCGTGACCCAAGGAACGGTAAGAAACTGTTTACTTCAAGGACAGCCTTGAGCCAGGCAGCCTGTAGCTGATATTCTATTGACTGCAAACCATTGCCGTTTTCGACGGCAGTGCTGCCAAGACAGAGCTCACTGGAGGTCGGAGTGGAGATCTGTTGTAATTTTTGATGAAAGCAGATTCTGCCTTAGTGCCAGTGGTGCCTGTATATTGGTCAGAAGGAGGCCAGAGGACCGCCTGCATCCAAGCGATCTACGGCTTAGACACACGGGACCCACACCTGGAGTCATGATCTCTGGAGCAATTTCCAACAACAACAGGGGCACTCTTGTGGTTATCCTAAACTCACTGACTGAAAATTTGTCGTCAGTCTGGTAATTTAACCAGTAGTACAGCCCTTCATGAGTAGCATTCAAAGGAGAGTTTTCCAACTGGATAACGCTCGCCCTCACATCGCTGCTGTGACGCAATGTGCTCTACAGAGTGCTGACATGTTACCATGACATGAAAAATCACCAGGTCTGTCTCCAATTGATAACGTATAGGATATCATTAGACGGCACCTCGAGCATCATCCACAGTCAGCAATGACGGTCCTAATATTGACAGAACAAGTGAAACAAGCATGGCACTCCCTACCACAAAGTGACATTCGGCACTTGTATGACATAATGCATGCACGCTTTCAGGCTTGCTTTCAACATTCTAGAGGTTACACGCTCTATTAAATTAACATAATTTCACATTTGCACAGCATTTTCTTGAGCTTAAATTAGCCGGTGGTCTTGTACATTTAATCAATTAAACATGTCAACTAGACAATTGTATTACCCAAATTTCATTACTTTATAGTAAATTTTTCTTGGTGTTGGGATTTTTTTTTCCGCCAGTGTATGAAATACTAGCGGTACCCGCTCAGCTTTGCTCGTGTTATAAAATTAATAGGTCATTTGGTAATAAATTGATATCGCAGCAGTACTCAATTTTAGTTATAAAAATAAGACAAAAGAGAAAATAAGAACAACTTTTTGCTCACAGTAACCAACAAAAATTTTACCCAAGTTTAAAAGAAGAAGGAAGTTTTCTTCCTTAGCTATAAAAACAAAATAATACATTTTCCGAAATGAAACATTTTAGAAAGAACGTTGCAGTACCGTAATGTATACGATATTTTATAAATTACAGAGTTTCAATTCCTTAAAAACCGAGAAAAAAAAGAGCTGTATCTCTTTGTGCCCTTAAAAATTTTCATTTTTGTGCTTTCTTAGCTTTGTTTATATCTGTTTTATTTTCAGTTTTCCAATGTAATTATATTTTTTAATTAAAAGTTCTTATTTAATTGAGAAATATAACTCTTTAAATTAATTATATGTACGAAACCAAAAAAAGCCGCAAAAAACTTCGCTACACAGCTTTTGTTGTTTTTTAATGACATTTCATTTACCTAGGTAGTTTTTTCTCCCAAGAAGCGTCATTTTGTCTTTTTTTTTTTTTTAAATCTCTTCAAAAATAACCTTAAACCAAACCGTTATAACAAGTATAATCTGTGAGTTTAAATTTTAAAGCATTAAAATAAAATGACCCAATTTAGAGTAATTAGCGGTGACTGTTACACTTTCATTAAGAAATAAATCTCTAGTAATGATCTTTTTAATGAAACTCGCGTGTGCAGATTTAATTAACGCCTATCTCGCCAACGATTGAATGGTGGGTTAAGTAGCTTTTGGCTTTTTATCCTCCTGATGTTGGTTACCGAGGATAGTATGCAGCTATAATTGATCAAACTTTTCTTTCAGAACAAAGCATATTCTTCTCAAAATAATGATTTGGATGGAACAATGCTGAATTGGAGATACGTTTAAGTTGACTCAGGGCCGTAAACAGACCTTAGTTTCGAGGAGGTTTTTGCCAAACCAATTTCTCGTGAAATCTATAAAGTCAATAAAATTTGATTTAATGTTCTATATTCTGATGATTTTTTTTTTTTTTTTGCAATAGATGTTAAAAGCGTATTAACAGGGATTTGCGGAGGGAGGGGAGGGGGCTGGAGCAAATAATTAATAAATCGATAGATTCATTTTTAGCCTACTTTCCCGTTAAAAATAAAAGAGACGAAAAAAGCATTAAGAGTGGCTTAATGCATCTAAAAAATATCGCCAAGTCCAAAAAATATCGCCAAGCTAAAAAAATATCGCCAAGTCCAAAAAATATCGCCAAGTTAAAAATATAAAAGGGTAAAATGAATATCGAAAAATAAAAAATTTGAAAGTAGGGTATTGAGATGGGGAATTTTGTGTCGGTCGGTCGGTCTGTCTGCCCCCCCCCCCTAATAACTTTTGAATGAACATTCCGATTTGGACAAACCTTTTTTTGTTGGAAAGATCTCGGCGAGTACAGCTCATTCCCGTATTTGATTTTTTGATTTGAACAATTTTTGGTTCAACTTTGAGCCGTTCAAATAACCGGTCCCGCGATACTAACTTTTGAATGAACAGTCCGATTTGAACAAACTTTTTTTTGTTCGAAAGATCTTTTCAAGGATACTTCATTCCCGTATGTACATTTTTGATTTAAACAATTTTTCGTTCAACATTGAACCGTTCAAACAAGCTCTCACCCCTAATAACTTTTGAGTGAACAGTCCGATTTAAACAAACTTTTTTTTGTTCGAAAGATCTCGGCAAGGATACTTCATTACCGTATTTAAATTTTAAATTTGAACATTTTTTCGTTTAACATTGAACCGCTCAAGCAACCTTTCCTCACCTAATAACTGAGTGAACCTTCCGAATGGGATAAACTTTTTTTTGTTTGAAAGATCTCGGAGAGGCTCATTCCCATATTTCGCTTTTTGATTTGAACCATTTTTAGCCTACTTTCCCGTTAAAAATAAAAGAAAGACGAAAAAAGTAGGAAAAGTAGCTTAATGCATCTAAAAAATATCGCCAAGTCCAAAAAAAATCGCCAAGTTAAAAAAATATCGCCAAGTCCAAAAAATATCGCCAAGTTAAAAAAATAAAGAGGTAAAATGAATATCGAAAAATTAAAAATTTGAAAGTAGGGTATTGAGATGGGGAATTTGTCTGTCGGTCTGTCTGTCCCCCTCTAATAACTTTTGAATGAACATTCCGATTTGGACAAACTTTTTTTTGTTGGAAAGATCTCGGCGAGTACAGCTCATTCCCGTATTTGATTTTTTGATTTGAACAATTTTTGGTTCAACTTTGAGCCGTTCAAATAACCGGTCCCGCGATACTAATTTTTGAATGAACAGTCCGATTTGAACAAACTTTTTTTTGTTCGAAAGATCTTTTCAAGGATACTTCATTACCGTATTTAAATTTTCAATTTGAACATTTTTTCGTTCAACATTGAACCGTTCAAGCAATCTTTCTCCACCTAATAACTTTTAAGTGAACCGTCCGAATTGAATAAACTTTTTTTGTTCGAAAGATCTCGGAGAGACTCAGTCCCATATTTCACTTTTCAATTTGAACCATTTTTCGTTCAATGATGAACCGTTCAAAAAAATTTTAACATGAGCGCCTGCTGGGAAATTTAAATTGAATGTTGATTCTGAACATAAAGGCGGATTTCCTTCAAACTAACTGTGTAAGAAAACGGTTTTGATAAAAAATGTATGTAAAGTACTTTTCTGAAAAATCTTCTGTGAGGATTCTGATTCCGACTCCGACTCCGCAAACATGGCGGAAATGCAGGCTCAGAAAAAAAATGACTGACTGGGCAGACGATTTTTTGTTTATTTATTCATTTTTTTTGTTTAATTTATTATTATTATTATTATTTATTTTTTATTTTTTTTTATTACAAAAATTGTTCATTCACGAGAGCATTTTATTCTTTACTTATATTTAACAACTGGCAACGGATTAAAAATAAAATTCGAGATATTTTATTAACGAACGAGGTTTTTTTTCTTTCTTCGATAAAATGTGTTGTGATGTTCTTTGTACTTTTATTTATTTTTATTTTTTTTTTTTTCATTTGAAGCGATTGTGAAATTTTTCTACGGAAGAACTATAGCAGTTACATTCTTTAAAAGGTGCGACAAAACTTTCTTTACTCGTTTATTTACTTTTTACGTGTCCTGATCATCTGATGAGAGGGGTATATTTTGCTTTTAGAAATCAGCTTTAAGTGTTATAAAGGTAGGTTTGACATAATTTTCAGTTTCAGATATTCAAGAGAATATTGATTAAATGCTAGATTGCCGATGTCGATGTACGGGAAAGTAGGCTCGTTTAGTTCTTGACAGAACTTCTTGTTTTTTTTCAATATTGAACCGTTCAGAAGAAAAATTTAACATTAGCGCCTATGGGGAATTTAAGTTGAATGTTGATTCTGAACTTAAAGTCGGATTTTCTTCAAACTAACTTTGTAAGAAAATGGTTTTGATAAATAATGTTTGTAAAGTATTTTTCTGAATAATCTTCTGTGAGGACTCTGATTCCGACTCCGAATCTGCAAACATGGCGGAAATGCAGGTGACTGCATGAAAAAAAATGACTGACTGTGCAGACAATTTTTTGTTTATTTATTCATTTGTTTTATTTTATTTATTATTATTATTATTATTTTTGGCAGACGATTTTTTTTGTAACAAAAATGTTTCATTCACGAGAGCATTTTATTTTTATTTATATTTAACAACTGGCAACGTATTAAAAGTGAAATTCAAGACATTTTATCAACGGACGAGTTTTTTTTTTTTTTCTTTTTTTTTTCTTTCTTTGATAAAATGTGTTTTGATGTACTTTGTACTTTTATTTATTTTTTTTTTTTTTTGAAAACAATTGAGGAATCTTTCTACGGAAGAACTGTAACAGTTACATTTTTTAAAAGGTGCGACAAAACTTTATTTTTTCATTTATTTACTTTTTATGTGTCTATTTCATCTGATGAGAGGAGTATATTTTGCTTTTAGAAATCAGCTTTAAGCGCTAAAAAGGTATGTTTGACATAATTTTTAGTCTCAGATAATTAAGAGAATAATGATCAGATGCTAGAATGCCGATGTCGATATACGGGAAAGTAGGCTCGTTTAGTTCTTGACAGAACTTCTTGTTATTCCTTTTGATTTATTTTTAGTTAAAATTAAACAAATATAAATCTTTTGACAACTATAATTCATTCGAAAAAAAAAACATACTCTGATGATGAAGGAAAATGTAAGATGTTGCATTGTTGCAAAACTCCCTTTTTTTCTGCATTTTAAAAAGGTCTACTTTTTGTCACGATTTACCTGAATTCTTCAGTCTTGCTTTTAACTGAAAAAATCTGCCTGGTATGCACAAAATGACTTCCGTATTTGTTTTTGAAGCCAGCGATGATTCCTCGGTGAATTTTTGATACATTGTCTCGGAAGACTGAATTCGTTTGCATACTTATAGGGCTATTAGCATTTTTTAGCCGTTTCAACAAAATTTGAATTTGGCAGTTTGTCTGCGATTTCATTAAAAAGCAGAAAGTTTTTTTTTTTTTCCCCGTGCTTTGAAAATGTTATAGTTATTTGTTGAGCCGAATACAGCACATTATCATTTATCTGGAACTAACTGGGGTTAAAAGGCAATCCGGATAGTCGAAAATCCGGGTAATAAGTAGAGCCCAGACCATATACAAATGCATATGTGGATATGCAATAGCATATTTTTACTCCTTTTGATGGTAATGCATACAAACAGGAAATTTTTCGAAATAACTGAATATCTCTACGTTTTTACTCGCTTTTATTTATTTATTTTTTTTGCACCAAAGGAAGGTTGCAAAAAGAGTGTTTCGCTCTTCATAAAGAATAAAAAAGAGGTGAAAAGCTCAGGGAGGCTATGTTGTTTTCTCTGCTATGATAGTGTGCTGGCAGAGAAACTACTTTTACAAAACTTGCTCGTTTTTATTGGAAATTTACACAAAGAGGCTTACAGGGAGCGGGGAAGGCTAACAGTATATCAGCTTGAAATTCTGAGTTTCCAAAAAAAAAATTCGTGTAACAACCTATTATGCAGGATCCCGCGTAATGAATAGGATTAAAAAAAATATGTGCTTCGAAGCAAATTCAAAATTTATTGAAACAAGCATTGAAAACAAAGAGCAATGTATGCCATTTACCATACCACTTGGTTTTGAATGTGACACCATGCAGATGGTCGCCATCACGATCAGCGCTTTTCTGGTGGAGTCGTACACCGCCGAAGGCGTTGTACACTAAATTTCCACTGACAATCTGCTTTAAACGACGAGTCCGAGGTCACCGTCGAAGAACATTAGGGAGAAACTGCGAAATACACAGCCGAAGGTGGAGTACATCGACTCGCAATTCAACGGCACGAAGGGGGCGAAGCCTCCGAAGTACGCTGTCGAAGGCGGCGTACACCGATACTGATGTGACAAACGTAGTCACCCCGATGGTGACTTGTGAGTAACAAAAAATGCGTGTTGTGCTTTGTAATTTCTGACTCCGTTTCTGTTTTTCTCCTTGCAGCAAGACCGCCATGCATAACAAGCGCCTCTGCGCCAGCCATCCGAACGTTTCGACGAGCGACCTCGCCGCCGTGGCGCGCAACGGCCGCGCGACCGCCCGCGACGACTCCGACGTGTACGACGGCGGGGCCGCCGCCCTCTGCGACGGCGCCTCCTACTCCGACCCGACCATCCACCGCGACTCGTCCGCCTCCTCCAGCCCCGCGCGCCAGCTGCGCGCCTTCGCCACCGCCCGGGCGGCGGCGCTGCTCGACGACGACGACTGCATGCGCGACAGCGGCATCACGGTCGACGTGCCGGTCGCCTCGGCAACGGTGAGTGGGCTGAGAGTCTTTTTTTTTTTTTTTTTAACTGAGTGAAATGTGAAGTATGACTTTTCAACGTTAAAAAAGCACAAATACGCAGGGATACTACAGACACGTGTTTCTGCGTTACAAGAAACGCCTTTTTCAATGCAAAAGTAATGCACAGACATCCTTTTTGTCGGATGTCTGTGCACCCGTAAGCTCACAATTTTTTTTACATTGAAAAAGGCGTTCCCTGTAATGCTGAAACACGTGTCTGCAGTATCCCTGCGTATTTGTGCTTTTTTAATGTTGAAGTTATACTTTACATTTATTCCACAAAGGTATTTGCATACTTTACTGAGGGTACTGTCTGATCTTCATAGTATTCATATGGTGGTATTTTGGCTCCGTAACGGACGTATCTTACGAAATACGTCCGTTACGAAGAAAATGCTGTTATTTCGTGATTTTCTCGGGAAATCTTTCAAAATTTAACTGCATTATATGATAGTAAAGATCATGTTCTTCATTTATATCGTGAAACAAAACAATATTTTAACATGTATCTAGCCTTTTTAAGTTTTTTTTTTTTTTTTTTGAAACACTGATACGGTTGTTTACTTGAAATTGTCCTATAGTAAATTATAACTTTAAACGAAAATAAAAACAAATCATACAATACTGTCTGATCTTCTCAGGTACAACCTTCTGAGCATTTACGTATGCGTGAGGTCTTCTCTGATTTTACCGAAATAGGGGTGATAGGTAAGATAACAAACAATAAGGGGAAGAATAACAAGAAGCATATTGAGCTGTATCAAACAACGTAGAACGATGCTAATTTCAAATACATAGTTTTGTTGAATATGTCAAAAGAAAAAATAAATCTAATTTTTTAATTGAAAAGTCCGGAAAGTTATTACCCACAACCTATCTACCCTTTTTTAAGTGGAACTGTTCGCGAGTGCTAATCGCGGATTTAAAGGCCGAACAGTATCTTTTTTTTTTCTATGTAAGATCCTTCTTCCCAAGAACGCCAGTGAACTGACCACTGAACCAGGTATCGATAGATTCGCCAATTTTCGGTATTCATTCGTTCTAATTTACGTTATTTATTCTGCGATTTCAACTGGTGGAGAAATAAATTAAAAACGTATATTTGCTCAATTGGAACTTTTAAGGCAATCCGGAGGGGTTTTTTTCTTTAATGTCTATAAGTAAAGCGCGTTTTTTTATATAACAAGTAAATCATAGAAAATTAGATCTCGGAAAATGCCAGCTGAGGAAAGAAGTGGAATATTTAGAAAGTAAATGTATCGCTCATTGATTAGCGCACCGCCTCAGGTGGTAAAAAATAATCAGGTGGAAAATGGGGCTAGCCCCATTTTCCACCTGATTATCCACATCAGCATCCTTCCTTTTAAACAAATTTAAACGAACATGAAAACTATGTTAAAAAACAGGAACTCAGCGAATCTTCTATTGCCGAACATTGTTGGGACACAGGGCATAATTTTGCTTTTTCGGAAACCAAAATCATTTGCAGACCTACTACTACAGGTGAATTAGATTTTCCGGAGGCCTTTTATGTTCGCAAAAATGTAAATGATCTCTGTAATGAATCTTTTGCTGTTCCGCATTTCTTTCAAATCTTAATCGATTGGCTCAAATTTACATATTTGGATACGTCAAATACTACCTCAAGCACAAGCTCAGATCTGATTAGTCCATATTTTTTCCTGTTTCGTATTTAAACTTTCCCAGTACCTTGTTTCATTTCATTCGCTGGCTGACCACTGAATAAGGAGGCTGTTGCCTCCGAAACATGTTTGCCCCTTTTATAACTTTTAATCTTTTAATCTTACTCGTGCTTTTAAACGTTGTTGTTGTTGTGCTTTTAAACATTTTATCTATTTTATGCACATGGCTATCGCTTTTTGAATATGTGAATTATTTTTATGACGGCGGCCCAGTAAGTTTCATTTATTATAAAGAAATGTGCATGAAACTATGCAATTTGTAAAATTCCTAATTACAAATACACCCCTCCCCCCCCCGGAACTATTAAATGACTGACCAGAAAAAAACATTAAAAGTTTTATCGCTCATTTTAAAACATTCAAAAACTTCAATGTAACAAGTATAGGTCGACATGATATAAGAGTGTTGATAATTTGAAAACGAAAACTAATTAAATGTAGAAATTCACTGCAGTGGAACTTCTGACTTTGAAAACACCCACTATAAATAACTAACTTTCATCTTGTTCTGGGCTAGACAGGATCACATATTTCTTGACAGAAAACTTAGTAGGCCATATTGATTTTAATAAGTGGTCTGCCATCTGGACTTTTAGTTCTTTCCGTCACCATCAGCGCCATTGCAGTTGGGGGGTGTGGCTGTTTATCGACTGACCAAATAAAACATTTATGATGCGAGACACATGGTAAACATTCCGAGATGCCATTTTGGAAGAGAAGCTTTCGAAGTCGGAAGCCAGGGTTCATTAATATGGTTAAGGTAAAGCTTTTTTTTTTCTCTCGTATTGACTATTCTGTTTTCGATTTCAAAATATTTTGTCTGAGAATGGATCTATTAAGATCGAGTATTGAAATGAGCATCATGTTGTAACATCCAAAATGATCCGGCTATCATTTCTGTAACTCAGAACCAGAACGACGTATGTCCAAAAATAGCTATTTTCACTTTATTCCTTCATTTCACTTTATTCCTACGTAGATTCTTATTCCGCATCCACCCATGAGAACGTTATTCGATAAAACAAATTCCTTCACAATTATTTAGCAGCATTTAACCCATTTACGCCCAAGTTTTTTTTAACAATTTTTTTCAATATTTATCTGCTTAAAACTCTTACTTGGAATGGTTTACATACATTTTAGGCTTGAAATAGTTCGCCGTTGCCATATTTAGTAAGTTATTTAAGGCCCTGTTTATGGGATATTTTGCAGATATGTGAGCAAAATACGACCTTACTTGACTTTACTTTCACAAAGTAGCATAACAGAAGGCATCTGTGATCAATTTTAAGCAAATTATTTTAAAATAGTTTCATTTTATGAAAAATAAGCTCGCAAAAAACACTTACTTTCTGTGGCTACCCATGCTGGATTGTTGCTTGACTGATTTGTCTGAAAACAGCTGTCAATGAATATAAACTCTGATGTCCAACTAGAAGCTCTGACTGGTTTTCTCAAGAAGAAGGACTATTCAACTTGTGAAAAACAGCTTTAGTAAAAGGGTATACCCATTACAGGTTTTTGTATGCAGTAACTAACAAGCGTCCCGTTTTTAGGCTACTGGGCATCAAAAGTAGATATAAAAGGCCGGTTCTAGGACAGGAGGTGGCTCCCTGGCTCAGCCACCTCCCAGAGCCACCTCCCGCCGCCACCTCCCCCACCCTGGGTTGAGTTGTTTAGGGGCTGCTGCTTGGGGTTGAGTTGTTTTCAGGGCCGCCGGGAGTTTTACACGTTGAAGAAGGTTATGAGGCTTTTTTTCGAATGGCAACACCTTTTCTGGTTGCTATGACAACCAAATATTTAGGTTTCTTTGAATGGCAACACTTGTTGCGTTTTTGGGGCCGCCGGGAGTTTTCGGTTGGCAACACGTTCTTGCTTACGCAAGACTACAAGGTGATGATCTGGTTGCTATGACAACCAAATATTTAGGTTTCTTTGAATGGCAACACTTGTTGCTTTTACGTTTCTTGCTGTCATGATAGCCAGTGGCGCCATCTACGAGGATTTTGTTTAACCTTAAGATTACTTTATTTTATTTTACTGACTCTGAATATTTTCTGGAATTTAATTTTATTCTAGGCGCTCGTGGCGCCATCTATTGAGTGAACGAATTTAATTCTTTTTTTTTCATTTCGGGACTTTGAATATTTTTCGCTGATTGGGGTGAGTTTCGAACATGCGGCCTTCGGATCCAAAAAGTATTGATGCTTCAATTGACCGCGCGCTTTGCCAATTGAGCCACCAATGCTTTCACTCAAGTAAAGGTTTAAATGAATCTCAATATAATTTTCAGTGTTTAAGAACGATGATGGTGCCATCTGTTGACGGGAATTTATTTTTTTTTTTTTCAAATCTAATTATTTCTTTGAACTTGATTTATTTTTCAAACCGAAATTACTTTCTCAATGAAAATTAATTTTTTTTCTGTTCATTACTCAATGAAGTTAATTTGCATACAAAATTTAATTAGTAATTTGACAAATTAAATTAATTTCGAACATTTGAAAATTTAAATATTTTCTCTAATTTCGCAGTTACAGTTTTTATCAGAGTAGTGAGTTCAGATACAATGCTGATTACACGTACCCACATGATTGTTCACCGGATGATATTGATAAGCTTGCGGTCAGAGGTCGATGATTCAATGTCAACAAGAGTGGGTCCCCACCTCATGTGATAAGAGATTACACATACTTTCTTGTGATTATCTTGAGATTTAATGACACGTGATGTTTAATCAATTCGACTGCAGCGCCACGAACTGATATCTCTTTGTGATCATTTTCATGATAAAAATTCATTCTGACTCCTGATTTCGTTGTGTTCAGTTGCTAGTTTTATGCTGTTTGAGAAATTGAAAATGGATTACACGCTGTCTTCAAATGCCCTGAACGTTCAAGTTAAAGAACGCTTTTACACTCGTACAGAAGCTGATGCTATATTCAATGAACTTTTAAATATCCCATTTCAACCCATTAACGTTGTGGTGTACGGAAGACATTATACACCGAAACGCAAATCATATGCCTTTGGTGATGAAGGACTGGACTATCGTTACTCCGGCACCTCGAATCCGGCTCATATATGGAATCCGATGATGATGAAAATTAAAGAGGATGTTGAAAAAACTACGGGAAAGTCATACAACTATGCCCTGCTCAATTTCTACCCAGATGGAAGTGCAGCTCTCGGACAGCATAAAGACAATGAGAAGAGCATTGATCCATCCAGCGGCGTTGCATGTGTCAACTTTGGAGCCTCCAGAACCCTCTCCTTTGAAAGATCCGGATTTCAACCTCAAGAATTAGAGTGTCACCATGGCAGTTTATATGTTATGCTACCCCCAACCAATGAACTCTTCACCCATGGGATTAAACCCAACAGAACTGTAACTCTGCCGAGGATCAGCATCACCTTTCGAAACATCATGAGTGATGTGACCTCACCTGCAGCGAAACGTTCATGGTCCGAGACGTGGACTTTGGATGATTTCCCTCTCTTCAATCAGCCTGAAATGGAAATTGTATCGACTAGCTCTCCACGTCGAAGAAAAGTTCCCCGTATAACTACCCTCCCTCAAGCTGTTTTTAAAAGCGGAGGATCAAACCTCGAGAATGCCTCGACGACGATGTGCGCCCCAGCGGAGACATGCACCCCAGCAGAGACACGCATCCCAGCGGAGATGGATGACCCCTTGGTGAACCCAGCGGAGACGTGTGTCCGAGCGGAAAAGATTGAAGTTCCAGCATTAGAGAAACCTCTTCCTTTACCCCCTGTGTCTTCAACAAACCAGACCGAATCCGTGCAAAGTTCCTCTCCAAGTGATACAGTGTTTAAAGCGTCTTCTCAGCCATCCTCTCGTGAACAATCAGTGGATTGGCTTGATGTATTCTTACAAAATGCCTTCAATCGTTTTGACGAGCGCAACTTAAACGTTTTGGAGCTCGATAATGATCACCAAATAAATGTGTGTTTACGAAAAAATGGAAAAATCGCGATTGTGCTTGAAAATAGTGCTTCAGGTGTAAAAATTAATTTTCAACCACTAAGTTGGCTTCATTTTCAGAGAAAAATATGGGAATACAATTCCAGATACTCCAGCAGCAACTTTGTAGCAGGAAACGATGCACTTGTTATTTGTAGAAATGGTGACTGTGAAATTTATCAACTTGTAGAAACCGTCGAAGAATTCTCGATGAAAAAAGGATGTATCGTCCTCAGTGAATACAATATAAAGAAAATAAAGGATGATAATATGATTTTTGATGAAAAAATTTTAGAGGCAGTATTTGACCATTTCCGACAAATGTTAAAATGCGAAGAAATGCAAGTTTTTCAAAATCCTGCTGATGAAGTAGAAACATTTGAAATTATCTTTGACTGTTTTATCACCGAAATGCGAGCATGCATTAACATGAACTATGAGTGCACAGGATGTAAACATAATCATCCCTCACAGAAGCGACATGAATGCATGTCATTAACAGTTAAAGAAAAATATTACACAATGGATGATAACATTTTCATTTGTATTGACTTTTTAAAACTTGTAAATGATTTGGCTACTAAGGTGAAAATGAGTGATAACGAAATTCAAAAAATGAATGTGGAGTATTTGAAAGCTCGAATGGATGATTTGTAAGTACTTTTTCCAAATATTATTGTGAATGATTAATAAATGTATTATTTCCTTTAACTTTGTTTCTCTGTTTTCATTTAATCAAAATGATGAAAAAGTCAATGATGAGGCAATGATTCAATAATAATAACTTTTTTATTAATACATATTATCCCATTTTGCATTTGATTTTCGCTTCCTTCTTGGAAGAGAATTTACAAGTTTAGGTGTAAGAACAGGTTTCACATCTGATTCTTCAGTGACAATTTTCTTCTCGTATAGATTTTTATTCTTCACAAAAAATTTAGGGACATTCATTTCTTGCAATGAATTTAAAAATTCATGTCAAGGCACATCAACAGTTTTTTTCTTGTGGCTGAAAATTAAATTTAATAAATCAGCAATATTCGAATGTTCAATCTTCTGATGTTTGTAAATGACTTCACCCTTATCATTCCAGGTGAGAATATCCGGATGCCTTTTCATAATATCCATCAAGTTCTGGGCTTGATTCAAATATTGTTTATTAATAGTGCTGAATATGATGGGTTCATACTGCTGGCGGTTTTCTTCTGTTTTTCTTTCTTCTTCTTCTCGAGGTGGGGTCCAAGGAGGATTGTTTTCTGCTAGATTCAATTTCTTTTGCAGTAATTCAGTATACTTTGTCAATTTTTCATGTTCTTCAAGATTGCTTTGCAAAATATTCATCATCTGTGTATCAAGTTCACTCAACTGCTTAGGTGTAACCGTATGCTTTGACACCATTTCTTCAGGAATCAGGGCGTATTTCTTGGCGTGCTCCATTTCCGAAAATGGATGATAATATATTCACGGCAGCAGGAATGAGAAAGCTAAGAAAGCCCCCTTTTTGAACGACCAACTTTCGTTTTTTAGCTAAAGCTAATTTTTTATTCGCCAACTTGCGAAGGGTCGTCTTATGCTTTGATAATTTCTTCTTTTGATGTTTCGAAATAGGTATATTTCCACAGAGTAAATTATGACTGCACTCGCATATTGCTTTGATACAACCTATATCAATATTTTTCAACAACTCTTTCTGAAGTTTTGCAGGACAAATTTGCAAGAGATGTAACTCGTTCAGCTGTTGCTTCGTGATTGTCATGATTGAAAATGATTCACATTATTTATAACATGTCTGTTTTATACTGCTCTTCTCTGATATATATACTGAGTCTCATAGGGAAGAATATTTGTGCGTAATCTCATTGGTTCGGGTGTTTCATTTCTCAAGTCGATCAAGAGATAAGAAAACTTTTTCTTGGTCGCGTCTTCAAACACTTCTTGGAAAAATTTCAAATGTCTTGGAAAAATCTGGTTTCCTAAATGAGTCACCTGACTCAAATCTCTCCTATTTTTGAAAAGGAGGATATAATGTGCATTTAAAGTAATTTCACGCATTTCTTTTCCCTTGTGAAAGAAATTTTGCGTTATGAATATAACTGAAATGTTGAGATGATGACTGCCTCGAGTAAATAACTTAGTGATGACATCATTTTTTCCACACTCTGCCATCAAATCATCAATGATGAACAATGTATTATCTCCTAATAAGTCCATATAATTAGCAGGAAATCCTTCGACGAACGTCACATCCGGTATCGTATCATACAAACTCTGATACACACCATAGAACCATACAACTTTGTCAGGTACTTTTGAAAACATTTCATGTCTATGTTTCAGAAGATTTGATATGAAATGACTTTTCCCACTTCCGGTTGGCCCACTAGCTACCATTGTAAAGCTGACTTGCAGCTTTGGAAATTCCATCGTGAATGAGAGACAGAGAAGAATGATATTCATTTAAATATAAATTTATTGATTGAAATTCGGAAATACATGAAAATGATTGGCTACAAAATTATAGACACTTTTGTCATTACACATGTGTCCGTTTACAAAAGTTGATAATATTGTTTTCAATGAACGACCGCGACATTTTGAATATAAATAATAAATACAATACTGACCACACACGGCCGTGACATTACTCTGCAATGTCATAGGGTTATAAGTCACAGTTGGAAATTGTGATACAAAATCATGAATAGGTCCTTTGAAAAAAGATGGGGGATGTCCATAAGAATCGAAAAATTCAAGTTGATGCTGATCAATATAAAAGGCCACCCAATGACTTCCGGATTCGTTCGAAGTGTCCACGTTTGCAACAAAACAAGCAGGGGTTTTATGAATAATGACATCGTTTAAATAATCACTAGGAAACACACCTAGGAAATATTTTTTGGTGGATGAGTCATTTTGTAGAATACTCTGTATTTGATTCGAATCCATTCTAATTGGCGAAATCACATAACACGTGACGAGATTTCGTAATTTCGATCACGTTTTGAAATTCGGCGTAGATTAGTAGTGATAGAGTTTCGGCGATTGCTTTGCTAAATTTAATTTCAACTCTCAAATTTCCTTGATGCTGTAAATTTAAATGTGGACCATTACACATATCAGCAGAGAGGTCGAAACAGTATAATGCATTTCCTTTCGAAAATTGTTCACGTGATACATAAATGCCTTTATCACTATTAAATCCTTCAAACATGCCGTAGTAAGCACAGATGTAATTATTATTTTCAAAATCTAATTCCAATGGTTTACTGGGTACGGGTTGTCCATCCACGTAAATAGCAACAAAATTTGCATTATGATGAGCAAACTGAAATGGGTTCTTGCGATATTGTCCATTCATAGCAGCATTTTCCACACATCCAATCACAACTCTTTTAGGCATGACACCTAAAAATACATTATCTTGTGTGAAGGAAAAACTTCCTTTCGAAATGGAGTAGGTCTTGCATAGAACTCTATCGATGGGGTACTTGGCAGAACTTTCTTCTAAAGCCTTTGCATGTCCGAGAGAAACTCCGGGGCTGACTTGTACTTTTCGAATGAATAGAGAGGCATGATCCAATATCACTTTATAGTCGGCACCGTCTTTGTTTGATAAGAGACAGAATGGGGCACTGCTTCGAATCATCTTAATTTTAATATCGACCAAATTTAGCATAAGTCGATTCTGTTCGAAAATATCACTATGGAGCTTTCCGAGGAGTTCAAACTGGTTACTATTTTTGCTGAGTTCATATCTTGCTTTTAATCCATCATCTGCATCTTCGGCTGTCGGATCGATTTTAGCAGGATTGGAGTCTTTGTAAAACATCTCACAGGTGAGTAAACTTTTCTTTGCATCTTCTCCATAATTCAAGAGAGTTTCAATGTATGCACGATAAGGATATGTATTGCTTGCTGAAGAAATGATTCGCTCGTTCAAACTGACGTCGATTTGTGAAAAAAGAGAATGCAGGAATAAGTTGGTCGGGACAACGGGTTCTTTATCAGGTAATGCAGATCCATCAGACTTGACTATTTTTGCTTTCACATAGATGTAAGATGCCGAGAGGTCCGTATATTCAGATCCGGATCCGGATATTAAGTACTCCAGTGGTCCACCATCTTTCACGCTGGCAATAGGATGATATTCGACAAAGTTTCCTTTTTCAATAGCAGCTTGAGTAGGAGGTAACGTAAATAAGTCCAGTTCCGATTTCACACATGCTTCGGAGTCACGATGGATGAGAGAGGCCATTTTTCTTAGGAGAAGATATCGTGATGTCTTTTCACTCTCTTGGTTTTGCGAAAACTGATTGGATTCTCATAAAGCTTACGCTTTTTATTCTTTTTTCCAGATCCAATCATGGTTTTAATTTTAACTGCAGCTTTATCAGTCAAATTTTTTCCAGCTTCTTTCAGTCGACGCTTCGCAGCCACTTTCAGATTTTCACCACGTGACACATCATTGAATAAGTCAACACCACTATTCAAAATTTGCTTTCCAACTGTCTTCGCCCCTGATTTGAATAGGGGGACCGCAGCTCTGAAGAAAGATTTGAAGAGACCGCCGAAACCATATCCTCTTTGATATGGGGCACCTTGATAATAATTAAGTCCATTTCCAATTTGTTGAGTATAGTAATCCTCGAAGGATTTTTGGCAGCATTGATATGGCACATACATCATGAGAGGTACTTCTGGCGAAAGTGAAGTTTCACGTACGATCTCCCACGCTCGAATGGCACTAACAGTCCAGTGTTGGTCCTTATAACGATTTCAATGGTGTCTATAATTTTTCGACTCACAGGCAGATAATGAGGTCTTTCATATTCAACGCTGACCATCTCTCCGTCAGTACCTGTTACTGTAACTGTTCGAAGGAGAGGTGCATACACATCTCCCACGATTTGATGTTCGATAATATCTGTATAAATCATCAACACTCTGAAATGAGCATTTGGATCTGCAATTTGAGGGCTGAACGCTGTCTGCTCTACATTTTTGTCGCTCTCGCCACCGATGACCATAGGTGGAAATCCCAACATCTGTGATAATCCTTCATGAAAGATAACGCGCGCCTTGTTTTTTACTTTGATACGCACACGTTTTGTTACAGTATTATAGTTGAATGAAATTCGATTATCATGGTCTGGTATACTTATCGCTTTTAAAATGTCAGGCACATTTTCATAACATCCAGGTGGAATATTTCTGCCTAATTCTTTTCCATCACCCAAATCAAATCCGATCAAGTTATTCTCTCGGTTCACATTATACCAAGTATGAGGATAGATCAATTCGACTAAGGCACATTCCCACTGGCCGGTTAGTTCAATGGGTGTTGGTAGTCGCGTAATAAAATGCGATATCTTATTATCGGGAAAATAATTCAAGGAATTATCGCTCGGCAATGTGACGAAGAACGACATCTCGACAAGACTGAGAAAATTATATCATGTGCTCGATATTTATAGTTCAGACAGCTGCAAGGCTGGAATCCATTGGTTGAATTTATCCGGGTATCCACGAAACTTGACAAAATATTCAGTTTGATTTCCCTTTTTCCTCTTTCGCAATATTTTTTCAACAGTATAATCTTCTTTAAGTTTCACTTTTTGTAATTCTTGAGGATAAAAAGTACCTTGAATGGCCTCGCCCATTAAATCTTTCACACGATACACTGGAATAGCTCTTTTTACACACTCTGTAATGATGAACATTTCCTCAGTCCAATTTTTCTCGTATCCTTTTTCAAAAGTGAGTTTTTGCTTGGAAATACGAACAACATCACCAATGCTGAAAATGCATGGTTTTCCTTCTGTAATTTGATTATCACCATAGATCGCGAAATACACATCGCTCTCATTATCGATGTTCACTTCTGCGGGTGCTCTCTTGATAGTGGAATGGTAAGTGATGTTATAACTTTTTACCAAATCGTCTAAGACATCTATAAAATTATAAGTATTTCGACTCGTGAAATATTTCCACATTTTTGTTTTCAATGTTCTGTTGAACCTTTCTATCACCGAACATTTTGTGGAATTAAATGTCGTGAAAAACTTGACTTGATTCTCACGAAGAAACTTTTGAAAGAGTGCATTTTTAAATTCGCCACCCTGATCTGTTTGCAGCAACTTTGGCTTTCTCTCAGAAAAAATAATCTTGAAAGCGTCGACAATCTCTCGAGGCTGTTTCGTCTTCAGGGGCTTCGCCCATGCATACTTTGAGAAAATATCAATACATGTCAATATATAACGATAACCACGGTTATGTTTTTGTAAACTTGTAAGATCTGCGAGATCTGCCTGAAATTGATGATTCATAGAATGGCTGATGACGCGATTGGTTGGGAACTTCTTTCTCACTGGACGGTGGAGTGTGTACGCATCCACTCCCGACAAATATTTCTGGATGACTTTCTTGGGTACTTTTCCTCGCGCAGCACGATATAATGCATCGACACCACCAAAACTTGCTTCTCGACCCGGTTCCAGATAAGCCTTCTTCATTACAGCAGGAAAAATGATTATTCGACACTTTGATATGAATCATCCTCGAAACGATATGAGTGAATTAGACGTATCATTAGGTTTCAGTAGAAAATCAACTTCAAAATCAGATTTTCCTGTCAGAATATATATTATACTCATCACAATACACAAACTGATATAAAGGACCATAATCCACATAACCTCCTCTCTCGATGCCATAACTAAAAATGAAAAGGTAGTACCTGCAATATAATATTTTATATTCAACACTTAAAAAAAAAAATAAATTCCCGTCAACAGATGGCACCATCATCGTTCTTAAACACTGAAAATTATATTGAGATTCATTTAAACCTTTACTTGAGTGAAAGCATTGGTGGCTCAATTGGCAAAGCGCGCGGTCAATTGAAGCATCAATACTTTTTGGATCCGAAGGCCGCATGTTCGAAACTCACCCCAATCAGCGAAAAATATTCAAAGTCCCGAAATGAAAAAAAAAAAGAATTAAATTCGTTCACTCAATAGATGGCGCCACGAGCGCCTAGAATAAAATTAAATTCCAGAAAATATTCAGAGTCAGTAAAATAAAATAAAGTAATCTTAAGGTTAAACAAAATCCTCGTAGATGGCGCCACTGGCTATCATGACAGCAAGAAACGTAAAAGCAACAAGTGTTGCCATTCAAAGAAACCTAAATATTTGGTTGTCATAGCAACCAGATCATCACCTTGTAGTCTTGCGTAAGCAAGAACGTGTTGCCAACCGAAAACTCCCGGCGGCCCCAAAAACGCAACAAGTGTTGCCATTCAAAGAAACCTAAATATTTGGTTGTCATAGCAACCAGAAAAGGTGTTGCCATTCGAAAAAAAGCCTCATAACCTTCTTCAACGTGTAAAACTCCCGGCGGCCCTGAAAACAACTCAACCCCAAGCAGCAGCCCCTAAACAACTCAACCCAGGGTGGGGGAGGTGGCGGCGGGAGGAGGCGGCGGGAGGTGGCTCTGGGAGGTGGCTGAGCCAGGGAGCCACCTCCTGTCCTAGAACCGGCCTTTTATATCTACTATCAAAGAGCACGAATCCCATCTTTTACATGTGTTCGGAAATCGTTTTTGCCCTCTGCTGAAAAGTTACGGAAATGGTCTTACTGTCCGTCCTTGAAAGCCGCTCTTAGTACTCACGAACGGGTTGTGTGTGATAACTTTCCGAAGTTTTCAATTTAAAACTTGCATTTGCTAAATCCTTTTGACATATTCAACTGAACTATGTATTTCAAATTTACACCGTTCCACGTTGTTTGATATGGCTCAAAATGCTTTTTATTATTCTTTCCCTTATTGTTATCTTACCTAACACCCCACTTTGGTGAGATCAGAGAAGACCTGACGCATGCTTAACCCATTTATGCCCAGTAGCCTAAAAACGGGACGCTTGTTAGTTACTGCATACAAAACGCTGTAATGGGTATCTAATTTTACTAAAGCTGTTTTTTACAAGTTAAATAGTCCTTCTTGAGAAAACCAGTTAAAGCCACTATTTGGACACCAGAGTTTATTTATTAACAGCTATTTTCAGACAAATCAATCAAGCAACGATCCAGCATGGGTAGCCACAGAAAGTAAATGCTTTTTGCGAGCTTATTTTTCATAAAATGAAACTATTTTAAAATAATTTGCTTAAAATTGATCACAGATGCCTTCTGTAATGTTACTTTTGCACAAGTAAAGTCAAGTAAGGTCGTATTTTGCTCACATATCTGCAAAATATCCCATAAACAGGACGTTAAATAACTTAATAAGTATGGCAACGGCGAACTATTTTAAGCCTAAAATATATGTAAACCATTCCAAGTAAGAGTTTTAAGCAGATAAAATTGAAAAAAAAATGTTACAAAAAACTTGGGCATAAATGGGTTAAATGCGCGGAAGGTTTACCTAAGAAGGTCTGACATGACGCGTTAGTCTGGTTCTGAGGTACAGATTTTGTGAGAGAACTAAGTTTGATGCCAACTTCAGAAAGTTTTTCTGACAACATGAAAGTGAATCTTTTTGAAGAACAAACGTCAACTCGGAACTATTGCTCTCATTACTATTAAGTTATAATAAATTTCGGGTTTCATTTTATTTGTGTAGAACCTCTTCCTTGCCACCCATTGAGCGATGCATTTTCTCATTCCTTTTGAGCCTTTCCGTAAAAATAAAAGAAAGACGAAAAAAGCATGAAGAGTGGCTTAATGATGCAACGTGAAAATTTCGCGTCTAAAAAAGTCTAAAAAAGAAAAAAAAAATAATCAAAAATAAATAAAATAATTAAATGTCGGAAAAATTAAAAATCGCATAGTAGGGTTTTGAGGTGAAAAAAAAGTGTGTGTCGGTCTGTCTGCCCCGGGTAATAAGCTAGTAATTTATGAATCACCAGACCGATTGCAGAAAAGCAAGATCGGAAAAATGACAGATTCCTACTACATTTTCGAATTTTAAAGCATTCGACTCCTGGAATCTACTCCCGACTCCGACTTCTTAACCCCAAAATTAGTCGGACTCAAGACTCCACAACCCTGGTATCTACTGTAAAATTTTGATTTTTGATATGATTTCTTTTTATTTTCGTTTTATGTTTTAATTTACTATAGGGCAATTCCACGGTAACATACGTACTGTCGTCCGTGAAACCCACGCCTGGCACTCGCGAACAGTTCCACTTAAAAAAGGGGTGATGGGTTGTGAGTTATAACTTTCCGAAGTTTTCAATTTAACACTTGCATTTACCATATCCTTTTGACATATTCAACTAAACTATGTATTTCAAATGAGCATCGTTCCACGTTGTTTGATACGGCTCGAAATGTTTTTTATTATTCTTCCCCTTATTGTTACCTTACCTAACACCCCTATTTTGGAAAGATCAGAGAAGACCTGACGCATGCGTAAATGCGCGGAAGATTTTACCAAAGAAGATCAGACAGTATCAGTGTTTCAAAAAAAAAACTTAAAAAGGCGAGATATATGTTAAAATATTGTTTTATTTCACGATATAAATGAAGAACATGATCTTTACTACCATGTAATGCTGTTAAATTTTGAAGATTTCCAGAAAAAAATCATGAATTAGCAGCATTTACTCCGAAACGGACGTATCTCGTAAGATACGTCCGTTACGAAACCAATATACCACCATATGAATACTGTTTTCGGAAATCTTCAAAATTTAGCTGTATTTTATAGAAGTATAGTTCACCTTCTTCAAAAGATCATGCAATGGAGCAAGGACCTAACGAATTTGGAACCTTTGCATGCTGTTTAGTGCACCAATCGATGCTTTTTTTTCAAAATGGAATTACCCTATATTTTGGAAATAAATAGAAATATTCGGAGTGTTATTTTTAAAAACGAAGATAAAGCTTCGCAAACGACTTTTTCTCTATTTATTTATTTAAAAGGACATTTTTATTTAATCACTTTTAACATATTTATTTATTTACTAGCGGTACCCGCACGGCTTTGCCCG
The DNA here is from genome assembly GCA_038373865.1 of Uloborus plumipes. Classification (NCBI taxonomy): domain Eukaryota; kingdom Metazoa; phylum Arthropoda; class Arachnida; order Araneae; family Uloboridae; genus Uloborus; species Uloborus plumipes. Next base: position 9,290 of record JAXGGA010010522.1, on the reverse strand, counting down.
TGGTATAAAATTAAAAGTTCATTTGTAAAATAATTGATATAGCAGAAAAAATGCTCTATTACAGTTTTATTCAACTATAATTCCTTCAAAGTGATATAAAGATCTGATATGTACCCCACACTACTTAATTTTACGTGTAAATTTCTTAGTAGATGCCTTAAGTGCTAAAATAGTGCTTGGAGTGAGCAAGATAACAATTCAAACATTTGTATCCCTAATTTGCTACGAAACAATGCAAAAAAATGTTTTACAATGATTAATCTCCTAAATATCGTCGATTTTAACATCATTCAGTGGATTTTTCGCAAAATATCGCCAACAGCGCCAAATTGAACCTAAATCAAAAAAAAAAAAAAATTTCGCCAATTTGGCGTCAAATACTTGGCGATCAAAAGCTTGGCGATATATCGCCAAGTGGTCGCGCCAATTCATATCACTTTTGTTAACCAATTCATATCACCTTGCATTGAAAACACTGATTTACCCGATAAATGGGGTAAAACACACCCTTGGAACATTCGAATGCAACCCCAAGGGAGATGGACAAAAATAAGACAAAAGAGAAAATAAGAACAATTTTGTTGATAACAGAAACCAACAGAAATCTTACCAAAGTTTAAAAGAAGAAGAAAGTTTTCTTTCCTAGCTTAAAAAACAAAACAATACATTTTCCGAAATGAAACACTTTAAAAAAACGATGCAATATCGCAATTGATACGATATTTCGTTAATCTGTGCTTTAGGTACCCTTTCCTCGCTAAATGAACGATAGGCTTGCCAAGCGTGGTAACCCTAGCTATTTTGCGTAGTTGACTTTTTGAAAACGCGCCGAGCAGGGTCCCAAAGCATCTTCACCGGGAAAAAGACAGGGTTGCCAGAGAATTGGAACAAAAAAGTACTACGCCTCCTCTAAAAAATATATTACAAAATACTAACTGTTTCCAAACGTTGCCAAAATCAATGTTGCTGAAATGCGAAATCTATGAAAATGAAAAAAAAAAAAAAAAATCCGCCAAATCTTTTAATTAAGTCATTAGTGTATTGGAAACAGGGTTGCCAGAAAAATACTACGCTCCTTATTTGGGCCGAAAAAATACTACCGTGGAATCAAAAATACTACGTCTGGCAACCCTGGAAAAAGAACGAAACAAAAATAAGTATGAACACGTAACCATAGTAACAACATGAAAAGTTGATTTCCGTTGATAAAATAATTCATTTTATCTCTCTTTTCAAACAAATTTTATTCTAGAGCTCAACCATTTTAGAATCGTTTGGCTTGCTTTACTGAAGGTAAGCCTTGAATTCCGGGATTCTAAAAACAATTGTTACAGCTCTCCCGATGATCGTAGAAACTTCGAAAAAACTTCATTTTGTGCAGAAAATTTCAAGCTTTCGAATGACATAAGACTTGAAAATGTGTGTGAAATATTTCTTCCCTATTTTATCGAATTTCCGCTAAGAATTCGAATAGAAAAAGAACGAAATGGAATTTTCGAAAAATCGCTTCGAGGTGCAAAACTACATGCTACAAACTAAGTTTGTGCCAAGTGGCATGAAAATCGACCGAACGGTTTTGGCGCTACGCGCGTAACAGACAGACAGACAGATCCACCTTCAGCTTTATTATTAGTAGAGATTTTTAACTGTTGACAACAGATTAAAAATAATATCCGGGGAGCTTTATTTTTACCCAAAGGAAAACTAGGAACGATTTTTTTCTTTTAGTGATAAAATGTTTTTATTTTGATGTGCTTGCTTTCTTTTTTTTTCTTTTTGAAAACTATTTACGGTTTTTCAAATGGGAAAAATATACATTAACTGCATCGTTTAAAAGGCGCTACAACTTTGTTTATTCATTTTTTTATTTTTCACGTGCTTTATGCGTATCTAAATGATTCGTTAGAAAATAAAATGATCAAATGGATGAGATTGAAGTTTTCATCACCAGAACATCCGACAGATAGTAGCACATACAACTAAGGCAGGGATTCAAGTGAAACAGCACTGCGATCGCTTCGAATTGCAATCGCTACTGGAAGTGAATTACATTATCATCAACTTAAATTGGCATGACGTCACTACGGGTGGAGCCAATAAGAGATCACAAGCACTCAGCGATCTCCCCTTATTCGCCAAGTAGGCTGTGACGTTTTATCTAGCTCGTTTTTCATAGGCAAACGTCACGATGTTTTTATCAAGAAAAGTTCTAATGTAATTCATTTCCAGTCGCGATTGTAATTTGCGATTGCCTGTTTCACTTGAATCCCTGCCTAAGAATAATAAGTATATTGCGCCATCTGCTCGTGCTACTAGAAACTATAATTTGAGGCTATTTAATTAGAGTGAAAGAGGAAAGTTAAGAATCGAATTATTACATTGAACAGTGAAACTATTAAAGTTTATATTTGCTGCATTTCTGTAATCTGACAATTTTATATGCACAAAAAAAAAATAATAAATAAATAAAGTGTTAAATGCAATAGTGTAATCTATTGCTAACAGCTACCAGTCAGTCTATATAACACTAACGTATATAATGAATTAAACCAAATGTTAATATGAAACATATGAAACCACTAATTTTAAAACAGCCTGTTAAGACGCAGGATAATTATGTTCAACTATTGGGAAATTCTTCTGAGGAACAGTTTCTGCTTCGCTGCTCCCCCATCCTATGTAAAAAAAAAAAGGAATTTGAATTTTGATCGAATTCAAATTATGTTTTTTGCGATGACTTATTGCGATAGGCGTGTGTGCTCCTTCGCCAAATGTTCTGCATGGTACTGCAGAGCGGGACTGTCGCAGGGTGGTAGAGTACCGAACGTTGGCAAACTGTCAACCTGGAAGAGGGCCTACTCGACGTTTGAGGTACACCCCCCCCCCCCAAAAAAAAAAAGAAAAAAAAACACACACACTTTTTCTCAATTTTTTTTTTTTTTAATTACAAAAAATCTATTTTAGAATAAATCACCAGAACACTGTTATCGAAATGGCGCACTATCTACTGCAGGTCTCAATATGCAGACACGTTTGCCAGAGGTAACCCCAAACGATGGTGCCCCCCCTCCACCCCTTGAAAAGAAGGCTCCGAAGTATGAAACATTAAAATAAAAAAAAAAACTTTAGACTTTTAACTGCCTGCTTGTCGTCTTGCCCCATGTTGGCTCCCCCTGTTTTAGCTCTTATTTCTCGAGTTTGCTATTATTCGCTCGAAATGGTCGATGGCTCTCCATTGCAGGTTTAAAAAGGGAAATTTTAGTGAGGGGTGCCCCCCCCTCTCCAGCTCAATAGCGCAAATCCCCCCCCCTCAATTTTTCACAACCCTCTTGTGCTTTTTATTTTTATTTTCGCCTTCTTTTTTATTTCATGGATATTTTTTTAATATTATTTATTTATTTTTTTTAATTTATCTTTTTTATTATATTTTTATTTTTAAAAGTACTAATTATACGCGGAATATAATCGCTTTTTTTCCCTACCAGTCATTCCAAGCACACACACACACACACAAAATAAAAAAAATAATTTATTAAGAAATTATTCAAATTAAAAAATAAATCAGTAAATAATTTAAATAAAAAATCAGTAAATAATTTAACTCAAAAAAATTAATTAATAATTTAAATAAATAAATTAGTTTTAGAAATCACCCCCCAAAAAATTTGATGGCGCAACTGGCGCGATATTCCCCTCCTACCGTGGGCACCAATGTATGCACCCCTTCCAAATGATTTTGGGCCGTCGGAGTCGGAGTAGTTATAAAAACACACCGACTCCAGGAAAAACTTTTTTTCACTGGAGCCCTTTTTCTCCTTTTTTTTTTTTTTTTTGCTGACACGTACTTCGAAATTCGTGCGTGCAAAACTGCTGACAGGAATTGTTAACTGTTCGCTGGGGTTTGTGGATTATCTAACTACATCTCGCCAGTTCTTTCCAAAACACAGCAACTGACTTAATATTTCACCGGAACTGCCGTGAACAAGGTTGCGGAGTCGCAGGGAGAATCACAGACTCCGACATTTTAAAACGTCCGACTCCGCCTCAGGCTTAAATTTATTTTTTGTCCTTATGGGTCATTCCATGTCAAGTGATCCAACGTTTTTTACCTTACATTTTTGTATTTCTTTCACATTTGGCTCATCAATTGTACCCCTTGAGGTAATCAAAAGTTTCAATTTTTGGATTTTTATCTCTATTATTTTTTCATTTATGAGACTTTGAACTTTGGAAAAACCCTCGTTTTTCCATGGATAAGGGTACATAAAAGGGACTATAACTCAGCACCAAATATAGATAGAACGATTTGGTAAATGGCATTTTAAAGTACGTTAGTTGCCGCTTAATCGGATATGCAACATGACTAATTTGATAAAAATTTTCTTTTTCAAAAAATGAAATTTAAATTTCAAATTTAAATTTCTCAAAAAACATATAATGAATTTTTTTGAAAAAATTCTCAAAAATTCTTGTGTATTTCATCTATGTTTGTACAAATTTTTAGATTGGGATCTCAATGGGATCATATTTTTTTGAATTTTTGAATAAAACTGTATAGGAAAAAAATGATACTTTTTAGATTATATTTATTTAAATACTAAGTTCTCTTGCTTGTGATGGTCTAAAAAGTAGTGAACAAACATGAATATGTTTAAAGTGAGCTAGCATGAGTTTATATATTTGTCAGGTTCACCCCCCTCCCCCCTTCCTCCCCCGCACAATCACTCTTTTTTAATTCAAAACTGTTCAAAATGTTTAAAAAAACCTCTTTGATGCAAAATGAATAGTAAACTTGTTTAAAGTTGGTGAATGAGTTTCCTTATAACTAGACGAAGTATCCCCCTCCTCCACCCAAATATACCATTAACGCTGTACTATTATGACGTCTAACCTGGGGATTGAATTGACTATTATTTTCACTCTAGGTAAGTGAGCTAGCATTAACTTGTAGATTGGTCAGCTCCCCTCCCTTCCTTCCTGACCCAACCATTTTCCCCCCAAACTGTTTAAAATGCTAAAAAAAAGCTTCTTTGATACAAAATGAACAGTAAACTTGTTTAAAGTTGATAAATGGGCTTCCTTATAACAAGGCAAAGTACAACCCTTCCCCCACCCAAATATACCATTAACGCTATACTAATATGACGTCTCACCTGGGGATTGATTTGAGGATTATTTTCCCCCTAGGTATATATTTTTTTTTTCAGACGAAGTGTTTCGTTTTCAATCCGAACTTCACAAAGTGTACTTCTATTCAAAATCTGAATTTAAACTTATGGTTCATTTCATCCCCTCCCGCAGCACCAATCTTCAAATTTGAAGGGAGGGAATAAATGGCTCGCCCCAAGATCATAGCAAAAAGCAAAATAGCACTGTTTCCCCTTGATCTCATAATGTTTTCCCATTATTTTTACACAAAACTGAAAAAAAATTTAAAGTGTCACGTTATATGTCAGTCCACATCACTGCCTTTCCTTTCTCTTATTGGACAAAGCTCATGAGCTAATAGGAAAGAGTAACAAACAGAACTAACTGAAACACTACCAGACATCAGTAGAGACTAAGGCTTTGAAATGGGGCTAGGCGGGATGATAAAAAAAATAAAAGTTTGGAGTGGAAAGGTAGGGTAAGGGGGGGGGGGAGAAATCTGTAAAGAAGTTAAACAACATGTGAGATTGTGCTCAAAAAAGCAATGTTTGTTTAATATATATATATATATATATATATATATATATATATATATATATATATATATATATATATATATATATATATATATATCTTGCTGCATTACTTTCCTTTACAACAAAATGAAAAGAACACAAATGATTAAAAAAATTAAATAACAGCTGCACACTAGAGAATGTGGAAAGATAGTTATGGGGACACAGACATATGATCTGATATTTTGATTTATTTTCAGTTTTGTGCGAAAAGAATAGAAAAAAAAACGATGAGGACAAGGCGAAGCAGTGCTATTTTGCTGTTTGCTATGATATTGGGGCGACCCATTTATTTCCTCCCTTCAAAATTGAAGATTGGTGCTGGAGTAGAAGATGAAATGAATCATAAAGTTAAATTTCAGATATTGAATGGAAGTACACTTTGAAGTTCGGATCGAAAAGAAACACTTTGTCTGAAAAACAATATATATACCTAGGGTGAAAGAAAATAATCCTCAACTCAATCCCCAGGTTAGACGTCATATTAGTATAGTGTGAATGGTATATTTGGGTGGGGAGGGGGATACTTCGTCTAGTTATAAGGAAACCCATTTCCCCACTTTAAATAAGTTTACTATTCATTTTGTATCAAAGAGTTTTTGTTTTTTTTAAACATTTTGAACAGTTTTTAATTAAAAAAGAGTGGTTGTGCGGGGAAGAAAGGGGTAGGGGGGTGAACCTGACAAATCTATAAGCTCATGCCAGCTCACTTTAAACATATTCATGTTTGTTTACTACTTTTTAGACCATCACGAGCAAGAGAACTTAGTATTTAAATAAATAGAATCTAAAAAATATAATTTTTTTCCTATACAGTTTTATTCAAAAATTCAAAAAAATATGATCCCAATCTAAAAATTTGTACAAACATAGATGAAATACACAAGAATTTTTGAGAATTTTTTCAAAAAAATTCATTATATGTTTTTCGAGAAATTTAAATTTGAAATTTAAATTTCATTTTTTGAAAAAGAAAATTTTTATCAAATTAGTCATGTTGCATATCCAATTAAGCGGCAACTAACGTACTTTAAAATGCCATTTACCAAATCGTTCTATCTATATTTGGTGCCGAGTTATGGTCCCTTTTATGTACCCTTATCCATGGAAAAACGAGGGTTTTTCCAAAGTTCAAAGTCTCATAAATGAAAAAAAAATCTGGTATGGACCCCACACTACTTCCTTTTACGTGTAAATCTCTTATTAGTTGCCTTAAGTGTTAAAAAAAGTGCTTGGAGTGAGCAAGGAACAATTCAAATATTTACTCCCCCAATCTGCCACGAAACAATGCAAAAAATATTTTACAATAGTTAATTTTCTAAATATTGCTGATTTTAATATTATTCAGTGAATTTTTCGCAAAATATCGCCAATAGGGCCAAGTTAAACCCAAATTCAAAACATAATTTTTTCGCCAAATTTGTCGCCAAGTTGGCGTCAAACACTTGGCGACCAAAAGCTTGGCGACATATCGCCAAGTGGTCGCGCCAATTCATATCACTTGAGTCTGCATTGAAATTAACACTTGATTTACCCCCAAAAAGGGGTAAAACACCCCCCTTGGGAACATTCAAATGCAACCATAAGGGGAGGTGCACAACTAGACCATCCTCAGAGCCTACATACCAAGCTAGAAGCTTCTACGGCATATAGTTTTTGAGTTATGCGACCCACATACATACGCACACACGTACATACAGACGTCACGAGAAAACTCGTCGTAATTAACTCGGGGGTGGTTGGAAAGAATTTTTCCGCTGCTTATATGTTGGTAGGCACATACACTAGGTGGCCAAAAGTATCCGGACACTTTCAAAAATTCACATTCTTACATATAGCTCGAGAAATAAGTGATCAATTGTTCTTTAACTTTAGTCATACAAAATATAGACTTCACCGAACATTTCCAAGTTGAAATTAAATTACCCTTGCATTTGGGGGACGACAAGAAGGGGGTTGAAAGAAAAACCGCTTTTTGACAATAACTCTTTGAAAATAGCTCGGAATAAGCTATCAATTTCATTAATTAATTAGCATACTATGTATAATTACTGTACAAATTTTTATGAACGTACCACTCTTACTTCTGAAGATATGAAACATTTTTGAAAAAACGGCAATTTTATTTGAAGGGTTTTTGCTCATAACACTCAGAGTTTTTGATCAAACCTTATCACAACTTCAGGAAAGATGACAAAATACAAGAGAAAGAACATACTAAAGCGGTAAATAAAAATATTAAAAATTCGATGAGATATGAACGTTAAAAGGAAATAATTTTTCACGGCGCATGCGCGAACGACAGAAATTTATAACTACAAAAATATTGTAGCCTGATTTATACTGCATCTTATAAAAAAAGTTCCAGTTGAATATCATGAAAAATGAAAAAGATATCAGCGATCTAGTGAGCTGTATTTCATTCATTCGTAGGCAATACATAAATAGTGAGGGTCTGTCCACAAAGAGCTATTTTTAAATTAAAGGTTATTGCGTCGTCTTTCAAAACCAACGTTTCAGAGGGTGTTCGGATACTTTTGGAAACGTACGTATAAGGTCTTTTTGGCCGAACAGACGAAATGTGACTTCTATGCCGAATATAAATTTTCAAACTGTATACAATTTAACATTGAAAAAAAATGATCGATTGTCAACACACTATTTGTGGACAACCCCTCACTATTTATGTATTGCCTACGAATGAATGAAATACAGCTCACTAGATCGCTGATATCTTTTTCATTTTTCATGATATTCAACTGGAACTTTTTTTATAAGATGCAGTATAAATCAGGCTACAATATTTTTGTAGTTATAAATTTCTGTCGTTCGCGCATGCGCCGTGAAAAATTATTTCCTTTTAACGTTCATATCTCATCGAATTTTTAATATTTTTATTTACCGCTTTAGTATGTTCTTTCTCTTGTATTTTGTCATCTTTCCTGAAGTTGTGATAAGGTTTGATCAAAAACTCTGCGTGTTATGAGCAAAAACCCTTCAAATAAAATTGCCGTTTTTTCAAAAATGTTTCATATCTTCAGAAGTAAGAGTGGTACGTTCATAAAAATTTGTACAGTAATTATACATAGTATGCTAATTAATTACTGAAATTGATAGCTTATTCCGAGCTATTTTCGAAGAGTTATGGTCAAAAAGCGGTTTTTCTTTCAACCCCCTTCTTGTCGTCCCCCAAATGCAAGGGTAATTTAATTTCAACTTGGAAATGTTCGGTGAAGCCTATATTTTGTATGACTAAAGTTAAAGAACAATTTATCACTTATTTCTCGAGCTATATGTAAAAATGTGAATTTTTGAAAGTGTCCGGATACTTTTGGCCACCTAGTGTATGCATGTGCTGACAGGTCGAAAAAACTACTGAACATTCATTCGAGGGTGAGCAAAATCAAAATTTAGACTCAAATTTGAGTGATTTTTTTTTCGCGATCACAATACTTCCTTTACTACGTAAAAGGAAGTAATAATAGAGATAAAAATCCAAAAATTGAGACTTTTGATTACCTCAAGGGCTACAATTGATGAGCCAAATGTGAAAGAAATACAAAAATG
>JAXGGA010010521.1:0-46475 GCA_038373865.1 Uloborus plumipes | reverse complement strand
GAGATTGATTAACCTCTGATGAAATATTGCAACAAATTCTTTCACTTTTAGATAATTCAAAAGAAATATGGCTTGTTGCGACGAAGTTTCATGATGCGAATTAAAATGGATAATTATTTTAAAAAGGTGAGATTTTTCCAGTAATTTTCAGCAATTATTAATGTTTACACCTCGGTACAAATGGGATTAAAAAAAGTATGTATAAAATTTATCCTGCCTTGTCATTAAATAGTTCACAGCTATTTTTTTTTTCGTTCTGATTTCACTTTTTTTAATTCTTTCATTTTTAATCATATGTTTTCAAAGACGTTGGCTTATTTTCAAACAAATCCATTCCCCTCATAATGAGAATGTAAGTTATGTTTCAGAATAGCTCTCACAGTATTTGACAAAAATAGGGGAGAAAATTACCACATAATAAAAAATAAAGTTTTTTTAATTATTTTTTTTAACCAATAGCAGTCAGTCATACATCTTCAGAACATTGTATGCCAACGAAATATAGAGAAGAAAAGTAAAAGAGTGACCAGAAAAAAAAAACTCTGGAAAGAAGATGGTTAACCATGAAACCTTACAGATGAACAACAATAATAGTGTAATAATGAAAAAAATGAATAAATTATTTATCATTCAAAACAGCATATTCAATCTTTTTTTTTATTTACGAGTATACATTTTTATATAGTTTTTCCCCTCGCGCCCTCGTTATCGAGTTACGTCTTAAAAAAGCGCCAAATAAAAATAAAAAGAAAAAGAAAACCCAAACAATGCTAGCAATTAGGTAGCAATTTTTCACTGACATTTGTCTGGAAAGAGTGAGAATTGTCCTGTTTTGTTTCACTTATAAACCACCCGGGATGTATCTTCGGGGAGTCTTCGAACGCCAAAATTATACTAAACAGTTCGAATTTTAATTCAAGGACTCAGAAATGACAATTAACGGCTGTTTCTACCCGAAGTAATTATCATATCGTCTTAATTATTGTTTCATTGGAAAGCGCAGAAAGAATACCTATTTGGAAGATCTCCTTCCTCCGGTTCAAAAACGAGAAATCTTTAAGTTAGCCAAAAAACTGTACAAGCGTTTTTAAGTAAGTAAAAATTAATTTTAAATTAGATAAATATAATATTTTGTACGAGCTTATAATTAAAGTAAAAAACAATCATTCATAAGAAATAGCTGAATTAATAAACTCATGTTTGTGAAAATTGCAACACCATGAAGGAATCGTCGCAATTGAATGAAATTTAACACACAGCTGAGTGATAATGGTGCGAAAAAATGATTAAACTTAGAAAGCCAACAAACAAAAAAAAAAAAAAATACTGAAATTAGTATTTTGTGTAGCCACCACGCGCTGCAATAAGTGCTGCAACGCGACGTGGCATTGAGTCAAACAAATTTTCACTGCCTGATTAAGAGCATTCCACACTGTTTGTATCCGTACCCAAAGTTCGTCTGTAGAAGCAACAGGACGAGGATTATGAACGAGACGCCGACCAACGAAATCCCAGACATATTCAATCGGCGGCATATCAGGGGAATACGCTGGCCAGGGAAAAAGCTGTACCTGCTGCGATGCCGCTTGGGGCTTGGGGCCGTAGAACTTCACTGGTGTAGCGGTTTCTGTTCAGGTTGCCCACAATTCGTAGTAATTGATATCGTCCGTGATATGATAAGGCAGCCCAGACCATGACTCCAGGTGTTCGTCCACTGTGAAGTTTGATAATGCACTCTGTAAGGTGGCGTTCACCGGCATCAAAGCGTCCGACGCGAATGCGGCCATCATGGTACCACAAATTAAAGCGGGATTCGTCAGAAAACACAACATACTGCCAATCAGCACGCCAGTCCTTATGTTGATTGGCCCGTTTTAGCCACAGGCGGCGATGATTTAGATGATTTAGCGTGAGAGGGATCCTGTATAAAGGAGTCCTTGTGCACAGTCCAGGCTGCAGCAGACGTCTACGAATTGATGAAGCACACAATGAAACACCTGTAGCTGTTGACCACTGTGCTGTCTAGAAAAAGTTTTACGGTCCGTCAGCACCATGCGTATCATGTGTCTATCATCTCGCGCTGACGTCACACTTCAGGGTCCACTCCCGGATTTCGACTTGTGCGACCCCCGTTCGTCCACTGCTTCCAAACACTTATCACTGTGCCGCTGTTGCGCTGCACACGAGCGGCTACTTCACGATAAAACAATCCAGCTTCACGAAGGCCGGTGATCCTATCCCGTCCAAACTCCGTAAGTTGTTGAAACCTCACTCTTTTTCATCGAAGAGGCATAAGCAACGTCTGAGCTAACGTTTAGTACAAGCAGATAATCACCTATAACCATACACGACTTGCTGCAGCCGTCTATTTATTCGGATAGATCCGGCGTTCAGAGGGCGCTGCTCAGCGTACGCATGCGCTACGAGTCTAAAACTCTAATAATTTGCATATCATACCCTATTTTGCATTTGCTGAAAATGTCAGCCCATTCGCCCAAGTCTTTCATTGTGTTGCAATTTTCACAAACATGAGTTTATCTAAATTAATAAAGGGACTGTTACCATTGACTTCAATCTAATTAGGATTTTTAGATTTGGCATGGAATGGTTGATACTGATATGGACTTTGAGTAGCTGACGCCGGTATTTGATTAGAGAACTCATTCAATGAGGAATTTGTTGAAGCTATTGGTGCAGTTCTGATGAGATTTAAAAAGCAGAATGTGAAGTGTTTTTTTTTTTTTTTGCTTTTTTTTCAATTCTAAAAGGTTTTTTTTAAGAAATCGTCTTTATTCTGATAGGTAGTTTGAGAGGGACTGTTGATATTACTCAAAAACTACAACCCTTATTCCATTAGGCTTTTTTAAAAGATGATGTTCTAATTCAAACGGGGAATTCTAGGCACTTTTTTCTTATGGAGAGTGAGATTTCTAATGGAAGTTTTGGGGGGCTGTTTTCCTCACTCTAATAGGGATTTTTAGGCAATTTTTTCCTCGTGGAGAGTTTGGGGATATTTTCCTCATTCTAATAAGATTTTTGAGGGGCCATTTTCCTACCGTGTTAGTGATTTTTAAAAACTGTTGTCTCTTATCAATAAATGATTATAGAGACTAACGTGGAGATTGTACTGGAAAGTTTTAAGAATGTTTTCTTATTTCTGCGGGGATGACTATTGCCAAAATTTCAGTGGAGACATTTACTGTTAACATCGTTAAGACGAAAAACTTTTAGGCCAGATTTTGAATATGCGTCACTTGCCGTAACTTTTTTTTTTTTTTTTTTTTGAGGTAAACTTATTTTTTTTCTTTTTTTTAGGCCAGATTGTTGAATATGCGTCATCTGACATAACTTTTTTTTAGGTAAACTGTGCAACGGGCGTTGCAGCTAGTCATTAATAAAACGAAGAGCTGCTAGCTTTCAGTAGTATAAAGCGCTGCTGAATAAAATTAGAAAAGCTTTTTTTTTCTGCCTCAGTTAAAGTGGAAAAAACTTCTTTAATAAAAAATAATCATTTTCATTCGAACCGACTAAAAGAAAAGTCAGAAAACGTTGAAACTAACTTATTAAATTCAAAACCAGATGCAAATTGTGCGTGATAAAAATTTTCTTAAATTACTTCAAACGAAATTTGATTATCAAAACTCATTAGAAGCTTCGTTCCATCCATTTTGAATTACATACCGAAATTGCTTGAAAACAAAAGAAACTTAATTATAATAATTGTTCCAGAAGGCATTGCTTAATTAGCTCTTCTTTAAATTGACATTTATTCAAAGTTATGTTTTTCATATAAGAAACACATATTTAACAATTTATTATAATGCAGCTCATTTCTTATTTTGAATTTTCCATTATATATTTTAGTAAATGATGTTTTATAGTTTAAATGGGTGCTTTTAATATTTTAACTTCAGTAACAAAATTATTTTAACGTTTAAAGCAGTAAATATATTTAAAAAAATGTGACATATGAATACTATACTTAAAATAATTCCGTAGAGTCAAATTTAATTATAAAATCATTGATTTTTATTAATAATATGCTTGGCTGAGCTATGTAAAAACTGAAAATAATTTAATTTTACTGGTTATATCTCACACCAATAAACTGTTATCTATAGGTAATTAGAATGAACATTAAAAAAATAACATGTTTTAGTTTCCAAACAAGCCATATTTATTCAGTGGGAATACAAATCTTTAAAGACAAACATTACAGATGTTACAGAAAGTAATCAGGGTATATTTACAGATTTTTAAAAATAATAATAATTTGGAATGTGATTTTACATACTCGTATTTACAGTCTTTTTGTGTAATACAACCGCATTAACATTTTTTGCAATTATTTAGTTTCCTTGAGATTACTTGAACAACGTGAGTGAAAGAACACGCTTTTATGAATACTTTTACACGCTTTGACAAAATTGGGGAGAGAGTCATCAAATAAAAAAAACAGAAGTTTTTGTTGTTATTATTATGAAAGCGAAAATAATTAGGCATACATATATAGGGCACTATATGCCATCAGTACATAACAAAAAAGAGCAATAAGCGAAAAAGGAGATTTTTCGAATAAACTTTGAAATAAACAAAAGTTAACAAATAATATAAATCAACTGCTCTTGTTTTCCTTTGTCCCATGAATTCCCAATATGTGCCTACTAATAGAAGTTTCAGACAGTCGGTGAAATGGACAAACGTGAAAGAAGATACTATAGCGTGAATCTGCTCAAGTTAGCAGAGAGTTGCAAGCTATTTTAGAACTACAAATATCCCCTTTTTTGAGGCATATGAAGTCAGATTTTGGATGAAAGTCAGTTGCCTTTTCGTCCGTATGCTTTTTTTTTTTGTAAAAAAAAGGAGATTACTTGTTACCCTGAAACAACTGTCGGAAGTTTGTTGAAAATCTGTCATCCACTAACTAGATCCACCACGGGTCAATAAAAAGAAAATAAGCAAGAAACGATGGTTTAATGACCTACTAAGCTTAGCCATATCGCCAAATGGTAGCTTTACATCCAAATTAACTCTGAATTTCCCCAAAAGTTGAGAAATTCCCCCATTGGAGCAACCGACTGCAGCCAAAAGAGGAGGTGCACAGTTAGACCACAGTAGATCGCTATATACGCAAAATAAAACTTTCTATGCAATACCGTTTTAGAGCTATGCAAAATATGTAGATCATACATGCATACGAAAATACATACGCACATACGGACGTCAGGAGAAAACTCTTGTTCTCTGGAATCTTCAAAATAGATATGTAATCCATCATGACTTTCATAGATATATTTGGTTGTGCAGACAGACTGAAAAGACCTCTTTTAATATATTTTTTTTTTTGGGGGGGGGGGGAACATCATGGAAATTTAAGTCAGTGTTTAAGATTTTTTTTTTTTTTTCAAAATTACAATACTTCCAATACTTCCTACTCTAGGAAGTACAGAAACAGCGTAATTCTGAAAATTTTGCAATGTATAGGGAGCTCAAACTTGATCCTTTACTAGTTACCCTTTTTCAGTTTTTTTCCATCTAATTTGCAATGATTTAAATTTCGGTACATTGTGTACACTTTTACTTTTAAAGGTTATACACTTACCACGCTGTTTGTCCTTTTGGCTTAGTAATGCTTAATTTATTTAGCCGAGACGTTATATGCTTTCTGAATTTTCTTTCCAATAGTGTCAGAGATTGATCAGAGTTTTAAAAAAAAGTTAATAGTTAGACCTTCAATCTAATTTGTTCTCTCAAAAAAAGTTTATGTTCAATATGAGATACATTTTTAAATAATTCAATTTTGTCAAAATGCATTAAAAATATTATTTTGCTTGCAATTTTTAATTATTTGGAAAAATTTCTTTTAACTTAAAACGTGTTAATAAGCAGTTAAGGCATGAGCTTTTGTAGCAATACATTTAATTAACACCATTTCTTGGGTTTCGTCGCAAACGAAAAGAGTTCTTGTGGTAATTAACCTTTGTGCAGTTTTGATTTCAATTATTCATTTTATTTTGGCTTCACACAACGTTACTTCTGAAAACTTAGTTGCTAGAGTAGCTGTAATTAAGGGAATTTTTCAATTACTTTAAATGTTTAAAGTACTTAAGTTTATTTTTAGCAAGGTATTAATTACTATTATTTAATGATCTAACTGCTCCGAAAAGTTAATGTCAAGAAAATGAAATGCATTAAAACCTAGCGTTTGATTTTCCAGGTGCATGTGGGATTTGTTAAAGCTCGGGCATATTTCTTGGCTTTTTGTAAAATGAAAACGTGTGTATATTTTGTTGAACAATAATTTTAGATACAGATCTGTTTTTTTTTTTTCTTTTCTATTATTTATAAGTTTTTACTTTTGCGGTGCTTCTTACGTCATAAGAAATGCGTTTATTAGTGTCTATCTAAAGTGACCACACGTTAAAGTTATCTATCAAAAATGTAATTAGCCCGTAAATGGTAATATCCGTCTGTAGGACGGATGTTAGTGAGTAGTCTGTAGGTGAGTTGGAGGGATGTTACCATTTACAGGTTAAAAAAATGGTCCTTGCAACCCCAAAACGGATTCTTGAAGTCCCTTGAAAATATGAAATTCAACGTTGTAATGATACATTTTATTTAAAGAAATTTTTCTTTTTCATGTGGCATCAGTTACTCAACTATCGCATTTCTGCGACAGACAAAACCTTTTCCTTATGTGTTCCTTTTTCTCCGTCTAAATAAGAAATTTGCTTGGTGAATCTGCTTTATCCGTTAAGAAAACCAAGCAATGTCCCTCCAAGAGATTCAATCACCTCTAGCTATTGAGTTGCTTTCCGCCATTCACCTATCATATTTAATTATTGTTACTATGTTCAGATTTCCGTAGCGTAACCTGAAGAAAGGAGATTAATATCCTAACTGGTTGGAAGAATCAGAAAAGCTTATTTTTTAACGCAAAATGTGGTTTAATAACAAAACTAATTGCAATCTTTTCTAATGGGCGTTTTTCCTTTAGTCAAAAGTATCACTTTCATTCACTGATGTTAACCCATTAATGCCTAGCGTCCCTTTTTAGGGACGGTCCGAAAAGTGTGTCTGAATTTTCCAAAAATGAACATTTCAACCAAATAATTGTGTTCAATTATTACTTTGGTATTGCTTCAATTCTGTATTAACAGATTGCAGCACATAACCGCAATAAAGTGTGATCTGTAGCCGTTTGATTATGATCTTTATCAAAAATTAAATCGTTCGCAATCTCAAGAACAAAAAGCTAAGTTTTTAAAGTTATTAACAAGTAAATCTATTTGTGCTTGATATATGTGCTACTTTGATCGATGTTTTAGTTTACCTTTTTTTGCAATTTTGTAAATTTTAAATTTTTTTAGGATTTTATAGCAATTTAAGAACGTCCCTAAAAAGGGACGCTAGGCACCAAAGGCTGCATTGTTTAACCGTTGCTGATTTCTTGCTTAGAATCTATAATTTATATCAAAGAAGTTAGTAAATGTTTTTAGACTGAAAAACAGATAATAATTGCCATTTTTAAAACTTATTTTATTTTCAATATCTAATTAAATTAAATTAATTAATAAAATAAACTTAATTATACAATGTTCTTAAATATTTTCTCTTCTTTTTTTTTTAATTACAAAAAATACTCAAGGTAAACTTTGAAAGAAAGCTATTTCAAAAATGTAATTCTTTAAAACACTAATTATTCCTTCTATTTCATTACTTTTCCATTATGCATTTAGGTATTTATTATTGTTTAGTCTGAGTGTTGGGGGGGGGGGGGGAAGAAGCCCTAAGCTGTTTCAGAAGCTTAGCATTTCACCTTGATGAAGAATTCAAGGATTGCATATGTGTCTGTTGTTTGGGAATTTGGGGTTTTAATTTCAGAATTCCCTGAGCATGCCAATTTTGATCTCTACTGTCAGAATTTATTTACTTCTCTTGCTCTCCTACGTGATTATTTGTCTCAGCAAGGTTTTGTGCGAGAATCGGATTAAAAAATGCTCATGAACTGAAGTTACGTTGTTCAAAAAAGAAAAGAGAGGAAGTTTTGAATAAATGTCGATGACAGGTAAAATAATATTACGTTGGTTCGGTGGAATAATAGCAATGTCATAACTATTGCATTGAATCTTCATGGAGTTTATCCTATTGTAAAGGCTAAGAGATTGTCCAACAGCGAAAAGAAAGTAATTGAAATTGATGAACCAAATATATACGGTTGCTCAATACAAACATTACATAGGGAAAAAGATCCTATGCATCAAATATCGGGAACTACCGGTTTTTGATCCACTCTAAAAATGGTGGTAGCCGCTCTTCATTTTTATTTTAAAAGCTGCTGTACAACATGCATTGAGCTCAAGAGAGTTGAGTTAGGTATTATGGGGCTAGTTGTTATATTGTTTTAAATAAGACAAAGGTAAGATGTGCCCATTGAAGTAAAAGACCTTATCGGAATGCAGCAAATGCAATACGTAGGTTTGCTGACTTTCGTACTCGACAACACCAATATTTCCTTGTTCTCTGAATCTACTTCCCAGTTTATGTTAATTGCTGCTTTTATTTCTTCTTATAAATTGTCATGTTCAATATTACATCGTAAGCAGAAAAAAAATTTTGGTAAAAAAGTATGTACCCTCTGGTGCCTAGCGTCCCTTTTTAGGGACGATTTTTCTTTCTTAAATAAAAAATTTATTTTTTACATGATAATTTTTTAACTATTTTTCCTGTCCATTAAACACTATTTGTAACCAGTATACAAAGTATCGTTGAAAAATAAAATGTCAGGCATTAATGGGTTAATAGAACAAGCAAAAAATAACATGGGACCAGAAAATAAAAAGGCAGACGCATCAGCCATTTTTGGAAGTATGGTAACCCCAGGTTCGCAGCAATGAAATAGTCGACCCAAAATGTCATTTCATTTACTTGATGGCTTTGTTTGGATCGCTTTATCCACGTCTGACGTCAGAATTGAAAGTATAACAGTGGCTAGGAGTCTTTTAAGATTGATTTTTTAAGAAAGAAAATTAGTCAAAGTTTGAGAAAATAAAATTCATTACATGCTTTTAGCCGTACTCTTTCAGAAAAATATCGTTTTCAAAAATTTTGAACCCCCCCCCCCCCCATTGTGATTTTTTACTATATAAGATTTCATAGAAAAAATATTAATTGTATTAATTGGTTTGAATTTTGTGTAAAAGTCGAAAAAAAAAATACAGGCTCATTGAGCAGCATCCCCCCCCCTCCCCCAACAAATCTGACCGTGTTCTAAAGAGTATAAATAGAAAGAATATTCAATACTGGCAGCTATAATTTTATTCTTTATCGTTATTGGTGTCCATTAACTTAGAAATACCCATCCTTCCAAGAGTAGGAGGGCAGCAACGATTTGATACGTTATTTTTTTACAATTCACAAAAAAACTTTTGGACTATCCTAAAAACGTAAGCTATCCCACAAATGAGTTTAAAATTAACAGCATCTACCTAAACCCTTTTTTCTAAGTAGTCTGTTTTTTATTTAGTATGCACGATATCTCGAAAAATGTTTGACCTTTTCTGCAAAATGTTTCATGTACTGCCAATTCCTCTGCAACCTAAACCTTAACTTTTATTAGACTTCATAGTCAATTTTTCAAAAAATAAAACTTTTCATTGTTAAATTGTGTTATTTTTATTCGTTTCCTTAACCATTTACTTGCACCAATTCCTCTCACTTTTGCATGATTTTTTTTCTTTTATTTCTTTCATTCTATTTCTTTATTTGCTAGAAAGGTGAGCCTGCTCATCATTGCAATTGTTACTTGGGCTTTAGCGAGTTACAACGAAACTTTTGTGCTCACTATGTGATTCCTTATCCACCACTATGCATTTCTTTTATCCTGAAGTGAATCGGCATTGTCCCTTTATGTGAAGATTAACATGCAAATGGGAATGACACAGAATATCTACTTTTCTCGTTATCCTTTTTCTTTGCTCAACTTCTCATGTTTGATGAATTTTGTTTGAACCATTGCAACGTCGAAGCTACTCCATTATTCAGACTCTTAGAGATTTCTTATTGCTGAAGCATTTTTCTTGTGAAATATCTTTAAAGACCGAAGATGAACACATATCGTGATAAAAAAAATGTTTGGCGTTCATCTATTTCTTTTTTGGCAATGTATGTTTGCTAAGAAAATCCTGTTCTTTCTTTTCTTTTCCTTCTTTTGTTTATTTTTTATTTCAAAGTTTACATTAACGTCAGTTTCCATTAATTCCGAATACCGTAAAATGGGGTGTATAGGAACAGCGGGGTCAATCGGAACAAAACTTCCCAACCGTACAAAGAAATTCTTCATAAATATACTATTGGGTATTTTTCGCCATGAATTTTTTTTTTAGAAAGGTATGATCATAGGAAGTAGGAAAAAAATACTTTTGTCAATCTGACAACGCTACTGGCTTCTAAGGAGGGCTGTACGTGGAATGCTAGAAAACATCACATTTTCATATACTGCAAAACTTCATATGCAAGAACAAACCTTCTTATATTTAAAAACTATGAGTGGTATGTTTCAATTATACATGTATCTGAACAACAGAATACCACATTAGAATTTACATTTTTTATAAATTGTGTCATAAAAGTGAAGAATTCTGAAAAATGCCATGGGAAAAAAATTTGCGGGGTGAATCGGAACACTTAGTTCTGTTGTTCCAATTCAAACTTATTTGAAGGAAATTGTTTGAAAAATCAAGATTCTAACCCCAATTCTTCTAATCAAGACAGGGACAAGGATTTATTACTGTTTATCCCTTCTCGTGAGCAACTAGATCTTAGAATGACAAAAGTTACAGATTTCAAAAGATTTTTTCTCCAGGAGACTTTTTTTTACTTAAAATAAAAGGGAGAAAGTCACATAGACTTTATGTAGTAAACGTCCAGCACACAGACAGTGATGAATAAGCGAAAAAATCTTTCAGGACAATCCCCGAAACCCAGAAATTTCAAAAAACTAAAGAAAAGGCAGAGTTCATCCCAGGAGATGTTATGAAAAAACTTAAGCCAAGTCACAATTGCTAGTTTTAAGGACAAGTACATATTTGTGGACGACATGAGTGACTTCCATTCATGTTAAATCTTTGCATTTCAATTCAAAAGCTTTTCTTAAAATTACTTTTCATTTTTCATAAGTTCAAAATTATTTTGAATTTTCACAAATTATAAACGTTTACTGGTACTGAA
Source organism: Uloborus plumipes (assembly GCA_038373865.1). Classification (NCBI taxonomy): domain Eukaryota; kingdom Metazoa; phylum Arthropoda; class Arachnida; order Araneae; family Uloboridae; genus Uloborus; species Uloborus plumipes. The sequence continues at coordinate 35,246 of JAXGGA010010521.1, read as the reverse complement.
ATTATACATTTATTTGACAGTAATTATCTGTTCTTATTCTCCCCCATCAATATTACTCATGTTTGTGAGACCTATTACAGATTAAATTGAAAAAAATGAAAATTTTAACACTAGAACCGCGGGGATTTCGATATACCTAGAACCGCGGAAGGGGTCATTTTGACCCCTGATAGTAATTCAATGAAATATGCGCGAAACGCTTAATTCAGCTAGCGGAAATGTTTTTTAAGAGAGTAATAATTAATATTTCTCAGAATTCAAGTTAAATTATCTGTATAAAACAATAGTTATTAACGTTTTTTAATTACAATATCGTATTCTTAAAAATTTTATTACCTTGAGTATAGTAACGTGTCTCCAACAAAATCTATATACATTTGCTATTTTAAGTGGGATAATAGAGTAAGTAGTTCAATATGTTAAGATATATTTAAAGTTTAAAAAATACTCGACATTTTACAGAATGAGTTGTGAATAAAACGTAAAAGTATGCTTTGTATACTCTGCACAAATAAGAAATTTGTACTTTGAACAGATATCTACAGTTTTATTTTTACAATTTTGACTTTGAAATCTGTCTTGTTTGCATTTAATTTGCGGTTGTCCGTCGTTTTCATTTGTTGCGTCACACACTAGAGTTAACTACTTATATTTATTAATTTATTTATTTTTAATGAGAAAAAAGAAAACTTTTATCACGATTTTACAAAGTCTTGAAGTGGTGCCTACCAGCAAATTTTTCAGTTATAGTTTTACATAAAGCCAAATAATAGATTACCATCAAGTTGCAAAATATTACACAAAAACTGCTCTTATTTTATGTCAAAGCGTAAAAATCTCATCATTCCATAAACTTAGTTCTTAGCAATGCATTCTGGAAAAAATATGATCTGCACTTTTTTGGCCCCAAACTATGAAGTTGGGGGGGGGGGTGTTCAAAAAATATGTTAAGTACGTCAATAATTGATATGAAAGTATTTCTTCTACTGTTACTTTTTAGTACACTAGACCAGTGATTTGCGGCGAGTATGCTCTTACGGGACGATTTTTCGCTTTACTTCAATGATATTCAGCTACCGATATGTTTCATCTTTCGTAAATTTCCTTATGTACTTCAATATCAATTCCTTCATAACAAGAAGAAAACAGTTGAAGTACTGTTGTGGATAATACTGCGTTTACTATTGGGTGCCCCCAATACTAAACCCTTTCTTCTTTCAAAAATCGTATCCTTTGTTCCAATTTGAAAGAAGTTCAAAACTCTCTCCTCTTTGTCAACTTACTATTTTCCCGCTTTAAATGTTATTGTTGATTTCTTTTAAAATTTCTTTCTGTACGTGTATTTTTTCTCGAAGCATTATAAGTTTTTTTAAAGTTCAATAACTTTTCATAATTTTTGCAATGAAAGAGAACAGCGTTTGCAAGGGCATTACCAGTAATCTTTACTTTCAACTTCTCAAAATTAAAAGTTTTATCATTACCATGACCTTCTAAATAGTTCATAGATAATTGTAGCTTCCTGAACACTGATTATGGGAGTATTTCATATATATAGAACAAAATATTTCCCTTGTCATTTTTTTATTGCGTCCAAACATAGACCGAGTTTCAAACCAATCATAGTGCTCAAAACCGACCGATAAAAATGCGTAGGTTTCAGTCCCAGGGAATAGGCTATGACCCCCCCCCCCCACACACACACACACCACTATTTTTAATTTTTCAAGAGGGGGAGAGGGTGCTTGCCAAATACAAACTTTATATGAAAACAACAAAAAACACCGAACTATATCTAAAAACATAAATTCTTCAAAGTTGGAGGAGGGGGGATTCCCCCCCCAACCCCTCTTCTGCTAAATTACTGCCTATTTATCCCATTTCAGAAATTCTTAGGTGAGGAAGAAATATATTACAGTTGCTTACAAGAAAATGTACGATTCTAGTCATTTGTGCTTCAATATTTCTTGAGGGTTACATTGACCCCTACCGCGGTTCTAGGTATAAGTGCTAATAACTGAAAAAATAATAAGGCCACAAGTTTTTAAATCTGGAAAAACTTTCTTCTCCTCAAATAATTAAAAGTCATAAAAGGATTTGTTTCCTCGATTTCTACTTTTCGCGTGGTGGTGAATTGAACTTCGTTTTGGGTCAAATTGACCCCTTCCGCGGTTCTAGTGTTAACAAGTGTTCCGATTGACCCCTATCAGCGGGGTGATTCGGAACACCCATAATTTGCTATATATTTTAATAATAATTGCTCAAAATCTTTTGTCTTTGCTTGGAATATCAAAAGTAAAGCAAGACCGAAGTTTTTATACAAAAAATCAAATTAAAAAAAAATCTTTTAACTGCTTTTTTTACAATCAAAGCTGAAAAGTGTTCCGATTAACCCCATTTTACGGTACTTCAGTTAGCGCGTAAATTGTGCTACATAGTCTTATGGTTCTCAAGTTAAAGCCGTGTTTTATTAAGATCTGTTCATATTCATCACTTACGGAATTAACAAAATAGGACATATAATGCACTATTCTGCATACGTACAATTTTTTTTTTTGATGATTACTTCATGGTACTGTTTCATAACTTTTAAAACATAAAGATTTGATAGAGTTATTTTTATTCAATGCTTTATTTGTATCATAATGCTGCTATGTGGACAAATTTTTACTATAGATGCAGTTTTTGGACAGATGTTGGTTCATATTATAAGGTCAGTTCTTGGAGAAAGTCATCCATTAGTACAAGATTTGTCTTGTTCCCCTAAAAATATAATTTCTCACTTTGGTTCAACTAGTTGAGTGGATAGGCCTAAGCAGCTGATCCCCATTCATCCAATCGAGCCAAAATTTCATACATGGTTGTTCTCATATATCATCTGGAGATTGCGCTGATATGAAACAACACAGAGCTGATGGTTGTGGTTGCAATGTGAAAGTTTTGAAACTTTTAAATGCAAAACCAATTTTTCCTTGAGCAAACTGGTTAGCTAGAGCATTGGAAAACCAAACATGCCATTGAAATAAAATTGGCGTGTGACGAAAGTTTCCCTTTGGCACTTTCAAAAACTGGCTAAAGAAACACTCTGACCACACTGCTTAATAAGCATGTTTTCCAAAAGCAATACATTGTACGTTGTGCTGTGTGACTGTTACTTTATTTTGGGTTGCTAATATTTATTAATAATGTTTATTTTTGCAAATAGCTTAAAAACGCCATTTTCCATTTAATTATAAAAGTTTCAACTTCATTGATGGTTTTTGAGTACGCTGATTGGTATGCACAACGAGAAAATGAAAGTTGCCTTTCAAAAGCTTTTTAACTTTCCCCGTGCAACTGTAACTGTGACTTAAAACCACCTGAATTGTTTAAAACCACCACAGTCTTTAGCATATACCTTAAAACTATTATGCCTGAAAGTTTGGTTCAACTGGTTAAAGAGTTAGGATTTCGCATAGTTTCTCTTAGACTACCCTGCATATGCATCATTACTTTTGGGACCACAACTGTATCTGAAAACTTTCATGCGTGTTAAAGTCCAATCTAACATCTTTCTGCAAACTTGAGATATTTTTGAAACCTCGCATTTTGAGCGTTTTAAATCATCAACAAATTGCCTGTTAATTAAGGCTGTTAAATCCTTTGGAATTTAATGGCTCATAAGAAATAACATTCTCATCAAGCGCTTTCACATTTATGTGTGAGTAATCCCCATTCAACTCCTGAACTGTGTTTATAAATCTTCATAATTACAGACATTAGCCAAATATTTGAGATTAAACTATATTGAGCGCACTGAACTGAATGAAAAATTTAAAAGCGCACTTAATTATGTACAGTTAGTATTCTTAAATTTACGTATGTAAGAATTTTAACTAATTACACTAGTTTGTTTCCGAAAGCAAAATATTTCGCCAATTCTTAAAACACTATTCTTAAAACTATTCTTAAAACATTGTTAGTGCTATATTTATATTATTTCTAACAAATATAATTCTTCTACTACCACTTTCAAATATTAACCAGGCTTAGCTCAAGTCAGTGGGAAATTGGCCAGCTCCACTTACGTATTTCTGGCAGAATTGCAAACTTGGAGGGGAACTGGCCGAATTCATCGCCAACTCCAGGAATTGTAGAGTCTCTGACTCTGACTTTTTTATCCTAATATCAAACCAAATGCGATTATGCAGCCCTTATTTAATTTATGAGTTAGTGTAGTAATTGACGGGTGGTATCAACCATAAACATATTTTTGTTTCACTGTTTACTTATTTGTATATGTCATGGTTATAGTACACCGGTAATGCATTTTTTAAAATGTTACCATTCTGCTGCACTGCTTCTTTTAAAACATACACTGGCTTCATATTTTGGGAGATTTCGTTGCTACTTGTAAAATGGAACATTAAATTGTGTTTCTAATTATTATATCAATAACAGCATCTATTTTTTAAACAAAGCAACGTAAGAAATGCTTTTTGCATGAACATCTACATATTCATAATGATGATTAATTTTGGTATCAAAGCCATAATACTATACCGCTTGATTATCTCGTATAACCCAAAAAAGCAAGGAATAGCGTTTCTCAATTTTAACATCAAAGTTATGCTTCCTTCACAAACTTATTATGATGAAATAATGACGCTGTCTTTTAAACATCCACTAAAAGGTTCACTAGAAAAAAAAATCTAGTGGTATATAGCAGGAAAATTATGTATATATTGTTATTCACAGCTTCTTATTTACGCAGTAGCTTAAATGTGATGTATTGACACTCGAAACTACTTGACAGGATCAATTTTCATGTAACACGAAAAAGGATGGCTTCTGTCAAATCATGTGAAATAAAATATCGATTTCGAAGTGAATACAACCCTTCGACTGATAAGGTACAAGGATCAATATATTTTTCTTAGATTGATCTATGCTCTCGGATTTGTGTCATCGAAATTTCATTAGTCTAATGTTAACTTAATCTGCACGTATTTGCAAACCTTATAAAATTTAATGGGAAATGTTGTTGAAAGTTATTAAAGCATTTAATAGTTGTTTGCTGATTTACATTGATGCTATGTTCGACAAATTTTATTTACAATAATTAGGATAGTACTGATTATCATATTTTTACTAAAAAGTCAGAAAAATAGGAAATATTTTAAGTTTAAAATATTATTAAACGCAACTTAACGCCTAAGAATTTTTTCTTCGACGCTAGGACTCTTTGCCACTTGATCGCTGGCGTTTACGAAAACCCCAAGATTGCTTCACAATCTGATTTGGTTCGCAAAGATTTGAATTGCTTATTAGAAAAAATCAGATTAACGCATGCGTTATGATTAGAAATTGATGAAAATCTCCTTAACGTAGTAAATTTAATATAGGAAAAGAGTTTAGTTTAATTGGAACATCACTAAATTTCCGCTGTCAACCGAAAACAGAAATAACTTGATAGAAATATCACATAACTAAGTTGTTAAAAAATAATTTATAAAACGTTTTAAAAAGCGTTGAAGAAGAGTCTAGAACCTTAAAAAGTGCCTTCTCCGTTTTCCAAACCTGATATTTTGAGAACTTAAAGAACATTTTATTGTAAATATAGTCATTCGTTTTTGTGAGTTTGTGCTTATTAGTTTTCGTTATGCATGCAGGTAAAATCTTAACGATAAACTTTTTCTGGATTTGTGAACCTCGTTTTTTATTCTTATCTGAAAAAGCACTATTAATCTACCGGTTCTGTCTTGTATCCTACACGAAAGCTAAGAAGCTTTAACTCAAAATAAGTCGAATAGTAAGTAGAAAAGTAGAAAGAGCGTCAAAAGTTTAATCTCTAACAATTTCAAGCTTCTAGTGTAATTATATGTTCCGCAAGCTTAACCTGAGCCATTTGTTTTAGAAATTTAATCTGACATTTTGGAGCCCTTTATTTAAGGGATCCTAGATCCGCGGGATTTGAATCTTTGGAACTGAAAACTTGCATATATTAGTTTCAAAGACAAGACAGTACATCTATGAAACTGCATTAAAATTGGAGATGGTCTGGTGGGAGCCACTAAGTCATTTTATATGGAACGAGTCTTAAATGAATTTATTATACCCAACGAATAGCATTAAACTCTAGCTCCGATACCCAATTGGATTCAAAACTTACGATTTTCGTGGTTAGGGCAGGAAAAACATTCATACATTTTAGAAAAAACAATACGAATGAATAAACGATATTTCAGGGAACTTCAATGTGAAGATTAACTTTTGAAAGAAAAGGTTGAAACTGGGACCATATTTAAACAAAAGAGTGACTGTGGGACTTGAAATTGGAAAAATAACTTATAGAGAAAAACGACACCACAATTGGGAGCCCGCGGAAAATAATTTTATATGAAACTGAATCCTTGATTCGAGATACATTTTCTAACGACGGAAGAAATGTATATTTAAAAAATTGTTTCAAAAGTTGTTATCTTTTGTTTTAAATTATATTCACCTCAAAACTGCAACATTAACTTTCGTTAAACTGCAAGTAGAAATTTATATATTTTTTTTCTTTCTTTTTTTAAAACTCTTAATAGTATAGACGGTCTTCTGTTAGTGATGAGTAATTTTCAAGTTTTGAATTTCTTTCGTTTTTATCAACATTAAGGGAATTATTTAAGGGTTGTTTGGACCATGCGCAGTTAACTAACCCCCCCCCCCCCCCCACCTTTTTTTTCTAAGTCAACTTTTTACAAAGCGTTACAAGAAGAACATAAACTTTAAAATAGATGTCAATGTACATTTGAAATTTTCAGCATGACGTATTAAGAGTTCACGAAGGGAAACTTTCTCTCTTTTGTTCTCTTTTATTTTTTTATTATTTGCTTATTATTTTTATTGTTTATAAAATCTACAATAGTGCAAAATTAGTTGATATTGTGATTGAGTGAGCCACGTTTTATGTATTCTTATTTGCTACTTTGGCAGTGTATAATGCAGGATACACAATTTATAAAACCAAATTTTCTTTTTATTCTTTCTCATGAAATGTTTTCTAACTATATAATATTTATGCATTTTACCCCAAAAAAACTAAAATAAAAAAAAATTGTCAATTTTTTTAAATTTTTGACATGTGCCAAACTAAGGGTTAAAAGAACAAAATCGAAAAGGGATAGTTTACTCACACTAAAAGTGACAGATCAAAAGGAAAATGCAGCATTTTTGGGAAAAAAAATTTAATATGAGGTTAAAAGCATTTTATCATCTAATATTTGATTTTGTCTAGAGTTTTCTGTATGTCTTATCTAAATTTTCAATAAATATTACCATTTCATCAAATAGCATTTCGTACATTAAGAAGAAAAAATAAAGATGAAAATAATTATTGTATATGAATACAAGCAAAAATACTTGAACCATCAGATATTATAGAAGCTAATTTGTTTACATGACGGTCCAACATTACTCTTTTAAACTCATATTATGTTTCTCACATTATTAACTAGTATATTAGTTTCATATGCATTTTCGCATCAATTCCATTTCAGATATACAACCGATAGAACTTATAATACAGAAAAATGTTTAACAAAAATTCATTTGTAAAAGAAAACCGAACCAGGCATTATTTTTTTTTAATTCAAAATACATTAGTTCATGCAAAATGAAAGATTTTCCAACCACCTATTGAAATATTGCACAGAAAACTAATATCAGGTTGATAGAAAACGAAAAACGTTCCCTCATATTATTTTGAAAGCGTATTTTTGTCGGGGAAGAGAAATCTCCCGCCAACATTATTGATTTGTTTCTTTCATTTCCCAGGAAAAAAATACAAAACGAAAATTGAATTTTGAAACATGATGATTTTCAAACTTTGCTGCTTTGAAGATTTTTTTTCTAGTAGGTAAACAGTTTTTAAGTTTAATAATTTCCCGAGCGCAGAGTCCCTAACCGAATCACAAACCAAAATAAACTTCTTTCCAGAGAATTTTTTTTTTTTTTTTTTGTGGTGGAGGAATGTAAAATAGTAAAAATATTTTCAATGAGGACCTTTAGGGACTTTTTTCCACCTTAAGAGAAATTGAGAAAAATGCCTAAAGAGAAATTCAGTTGCCTCTAGAGTGTTCATTAGGAACACAGACTGCTTTCATAATAAACATTTCGTTGTTGCTAGTATTTTACATAAAACTTAGCCGCAAATAGAAAGTAAACCCAAATAGTGCAATTAGCAAGACTTGTTCTAAACTGTTTTGGAAAGAAGGAACGTCAATAGCGAAATAAATATCGAACTGAGGAATCAACAAATTACATAAGAGTAATCACTTGAATATGGCCATTTAAGATAGAAACATGTATTTCTATTCACAGAAAAAGTTGCGTGAGTGATATTTTGAATATTATTCTTATGTCCCGAAAAACAGTGTATAGTAATATATTTTTAGCTAGTTAATATATTTTAAGATAGTTCCCACAACTTCTGACTAAGTTTTAAGATAAGATCGAACCATAAACTAAATTCGTGAATATTAACAAAGCATTACTAAATTTTGTAAATAGAAAAGTGTAGAAAATAAATAAAAATTTAAAAGTTAGTAATAATTATGTCACATAAGGAATAAAGTGCAATAAGCACACAGGTTGACTATTTTTGGCTAACTTCTGGTAAATATTGCAAAGCAACTTTTTTTTTTCCTTGGCAACCTTGCTTCAATTAGCTGTTGAACAAGATACACACTGTTTCAGTTTATTACCTAAGTATTTACCTAAAAATGAGAAACATCGATACAATTTATTATTGCTAAGTTTTTATCTTATGAGTATTAGTTTATATCAGTAATAATAAGAGGGAAATTAAAATTCAGTTTTAATTTCTAAAGCTTAAACTTTCCAGAAATAAAGGTAACAATTTCTGGACCACAGTAAGTAGTATAACAAACTAAATATTGTAGCTATGTTGCTTAATAACAATTTTTGAATTTGATATTGAACAATGCAATTGTATTTCGTTTTCTTCCTGTAAGTAAACGTTTCCAATATGTTGTAAATACTGAAGAAAAAAACCACCTTACTAACATAGTTTGTTTTTTTAAGTAGACCCACCCGATAAAACCAGTTATAGTTTTTCAGGCTGGGCTCTCGTTGACAAACCCTGGAGATAATCATAGTACCTGTAATAGAAAAAATTATGTTTCAGTTCTTGATTTTTTGTATTTTAAAAGAAAACTGCTATCGTAATAAATACGATTTTTTCTTCTATATTTATTGACTAGTTTTATTGTCAATATCATTATTATTTTGGATATTCATTATATAGATGCTACTTTCACTCTTTACATAGTTATCAGACGAATCGATTGAACTTAAGAAATGATTTTTAATGACAAAATTAGTACCAACACATACTTAACATTCGTACTTATCATATTACCAATTATTGTTTTCTTTTCGTGCATAAACAAAAAAAATCTTAAATTATTTCCTTCCCCCATTCTTTAACAAAATTAGACATAAATAAGAAGGAATCTTGTAAAAGAGTACTGTGCCTTAGTAAATATAAAAACGGCATTTAGTTCCTTCCGGTGTAAATTTATATGGTGAATATCATTAATTAAAAATATGAAGAAAGTACACTGACTCGTTTTCAATTCTTCATTCTTTTCCTGGTAGTAATAAATACTTCTAAAAATATCTACGTGTAATTCTATAAGAAATTTCACGTAGTTTGCTTTTTTCTTAAGAAGATTAAGTAAAAGCTCAAGACTTCTCCTCTAACTTCTGAATCTTAAATTCATTCATCATTTACGTCGAAAAAAAAAAAGCGTTTTTTAACTCTTCGAATCGATTCATCAGTTTTGAATGTCCTTTCTTTGCTGGCTTACTTTTTCAAATACGTTTGCTCTTTTTTATTTAGAAAAGTCTTTTCTGAATTCTAATTTATTTTTAATCTGCTTCGCTGATATTTTTACTTTTCTCTTGGTTTAGCCTATCTTAAAAGCATAAAGCCGAAAAAACAATTTATTGTATCTAATTTTATCTATTCAAGTTATAATTAACTATTCATTGTTAATCTTATATAATATAAACATAATTTCCCGAAGTGTTCACTAACGTATTAACATTTCATTTTTTTAAAGTTAAAAATCACATCATACTGTTGATTTAACAAATTAGATATTAAATTAAAGAAACAGATTAAACATGCAAAAATATTTAAAACGTTATTAAATAATGTATTCTTCGATTCATCCTTTTTTGTTAATTCTTAACATCATGTAGAAAAATGCCCTAAAGACAAATGTGACAATATCACACATCGCTAAAGTTTCGAAATTTGATACTAAATATCGTTCTTGTTATGCATATTTGTTGAATTTCTTTTTGCGTTTATTTGTTAGCAGAAGTTAGCACACATTTTGTGTTTCATAAAAATGTCTATATGACTAAGAGTTAAAAATCATTTTAAGTAACATTATAACATTTTAAAATCTTTTATGATAAATAAAGTTCTCGAGAAGAATCCACATTAACAAGCATTACTTACACATTGCTTTAATTACTGATATTAATTACCGATTATTTCGGAACAGGACATATCCGCCGCAAATTTCATCTCTCACTTCCCCGCATGGGACATTTCCGCCGCGACTCCTATCCCGCACATGCCTTGCACAGGACAAATCCGCCGCACCTTTACAGGACTGGTTTAAAATTTTCTTTCTTGGCGACAAGTCATCTTTTGGCGACAAGCAGAACATTATTTGCATGATTTCAGGTTACTAGGAAAATTAAAAGGGTCACCTAAAAAAGAATTGTACGCTCCATGCTGCAAAATTAAATAAATAAATAAATAAATTTAAACTTCGCCAATTTTACTTCGCCAAATATTTCGCTTTACCAGCTCAATCGGCGGATTTGTCCTGTCGCAAGGAAATGGTGGGGAAAGATGTGGCGGAAATGCCTCACGGGGGGAATTAATATTTAATTATTTAATATGCTGTTAAAGCTATGTCTTGCGGTCCAACTGAAAGTGTATGAACAGGGAATTAAAATAGCAGCTTCCATATTAAGTATATTACAAAATACTTATTATGTAACTTAAAAATGTCAGAACAATTGTATAAGAGCAATATTCAATTAAAAGTGAAGGGAAGGAAAACATTCCTACAAATTTTACTTAATTTTAGCAAATTTAAAAAAATAAACTCTACTACTAACACTCATTATTTTGTAAGAGATTTGGTTGTTAAACATTATTTTAAAAATTAAATCCGAAAATGTTTATTTTTCTTTTGTAAAAATATAAAAATATTTCGTTTTTTTATAATTATATTCAGTAATCGATGTAGTACAGTAATCGATGAAGACTTCAAAAAAAAAAAAAAAAAAAAAAGAGGAACAGTACTTTTCTTGTTCTCTTCACGCTCTAAATTAGAATAAATAAGTACATGCCGAGTGCCCTTCTCAGAAATAAAACCATCACTATTACCATTTATCATCATAAATCAGGATAAATTGGTAAAAGAAATTCACGCGCAATCTTTTCTCCATATTCAAGATATTGACACATCCTTAGATAAATAAAATAATTGAATGAATGCAATTTCCTTTGAGAAAATACCAACTGAGATGTCTCTTCGTCGTTGTGGGACTGCGAAATAGTATTGGCTAATATTTATTGAATTCCGATAACCTGCGAATCATATTACTTTTCATTACTTTCAAAGTACTGTTAGAGTAGAAATACATTTTAAAAGCGTAATCCATTTTCCGATAGAGAGATCGAGCTCTTTATGTTTCCAAATACATTTTGCTGTAAATAGAATGTGCAAATTAGTACTAAAGTGCTGTACATTGTACATTGTAAAAAATGAATGTTGTTTTTACAGTATAATACAACTAATTTTATAGCAATAATCTGTAAAAAATGCCAATTTTACAGTAAGGAACTGTAAAATTGCTAATAGTTTATCGTGAGTTTTACAGTTTTAAACTAGAACCTCTGCTGTCAATACTATACTGTTATTTTTACATTATAATACAGTTAAATTTTACGGCAATAAAATGTAAAGTTGCTAACTTTACAGTAAGAAACTGGAAAATTGCTAGTTTTACAGTTTATTACTGTGCATTTTACAGTTTTAAACTGGAGCATCGGCTGCCAGTATTATACTGTAAAAACAACAGTACATTTTTTACAGTGTATGAAATACACCACCAGTTTGAATTTGGCATGTATTACATATAGTTTTACCCTTGCCGTGGCTTTGGGGCGGTAATTTTCTATTTAATGCTGTACAGTGTACATTGTACTTAAGTTTGTATGTACTTTCTTGACTTTCAGCTAATGTTTTTAGTGTTAAAGTGCTCCACTTTTACCATAGGTTTCAGTTTCTATGAAAATAATGAGTCTCTCTCATGGCATAAAAAAATTAACTACTGTAGTTTATAAGTTATTGAAATTCATTTATGTTCTCTTCCGTTCTCTTCCGGCGTTGCACTGGACTATCTCGTTTTAAAAACAGTATGAAATGAATCTTACTTAGGATTATTCGATCTTTCAATTGGTTGACAATGGAAAATGGGCAAACACGTCATCGCATCTGCTAGAGCATTAAATTGATTTTAAATATTTGGTATTATGTATGAGTTCCGCCTCCAGGCATGTACGAAGTTTGTGTAAATAACTACATACACGAACAATGATTTGTAAAAGACTTGTAAAAACGTTATAAATGCAGAAACGACAAAATTTCGAAAAACAACTAAAAGTAAATCTGGGTAAGCACTGCTTCGTCTACGGAGCGCGGGAGCAGTTGGTAAAAATAAGAATTTGCGGGTTTCTGAAGAGGTCAGCTGCATACGAGTTAGCATAATAAAACTAATTTCATTATGCTAACTCGTAAGTAGCTTAACTACAACCGGCAATTTGCATATTCTATTATTTGACCTGATCTTGAAGCATGACAGAAAAAACGATTGAGCTTAAAGCAAAGCAAACTAATGCTACAAATACTTTTGTAAAAAGTAATTTAGCAAATTTCATACAAATCCTCGTGTAATGTTTCTTGTGTAATGTTTTCGATATAGTTTTTTTCTTCATAAATATTAGAATTGAATTATTTGGTACTCTTTGGTGCTATTTTTGTATTTCCCATACTATACTACCTTTTCTACATATTACAAATTTGACAAATTTATTTTTTAGATAATGTTCCAATGCTCTTGAGTTTTGAAAATCTAGCTGAACCTTAACGGATTTGCATCGATCACATATTTATTTGACGTAATAATATTCAGTGTTATTAAAGGTTTTTAGGTTACATTAGAAATACTTTCAGCGTACAGTTATATTTTATTTAATTCTAATATTTAAACTACTTTGAAGAAAAAAAACTATCTTTTTTCAAAAAAGTAATGCGCAAAATGCTCTAATTAAAACGAAAGCTATCAATAGCACAAAATAACTAAATTATCATATCCAATAAAGAAATTTCACGTTTTATTATTCGTGTTTTCTAAAACCTATAGCTATATTAATAACTATTTGCATAAATACAGGCATTAAAGTTTATCACAAAATGTGAACATAAACTTACATATTCGTAATACATATCCCGATTTTGAAAAAATGTACAAAAAGCTGCATCAAAAAAAGTCAAACTATCTCTTTGTTCGCCTGATTCTGTAATACTGAGTCACATACAATGGGGAACATGATTTGTTATTTAAATGAATGCAAAAATTCTATGAATTATTTATTGAGTAATATTTTTATCACCTACATACACTAAAGGTACAACAAAGTTATGATTTTTCGTAGTTTAGAATAGAATGTTTCGCTTTGTTGTCCATAAAATGGAAGGAAGTTTACTATACTTTTTCATCAAAAGCTTTTTCACTTCTAAAAATAGTAAAAGTATTCATAAGATTCATTATTCTCAAGACAGTAAGCATAAAATGGTTAAAGCATAAAAACATAATATAAATAAATAATAAGAAAGTGCGTTCAAAAAAAAAGAGCCTAACAAAAGTGTTTTTTTTTAATTTAGTTCAGGTATACTATCTTCGTTACAAGTGTTTTCTTCCTAGGATAGAATTTAGTTTTTTAGCCAATAAATCTATACTACTTCACGTTATTTTACAAATATCAATACAATTTATCCACTTAAATTTAAAAATGGGCTGCATTACACTAATTTCGAATTTCGTTTATCCGATAAGGATAAATTTACTGATGTTACTAAATAGTTTAATTCCACAGATGCTGCTAAAAATTACACATCTTTAAAATGTCTACTATTGTAACTTTCCGAGCTAAAATATGACGATGACATTCAAAAATGTTAAAATTAAGTGCTAAACCGCTACATTTGTGTGGAAGCTTTCGGCTTAATGATAATGCTTGGAACATTTTCTGTCTCAATTAAAAGTGACAGAGTAAGATAAATAATTTTAATGTCATGTTTGTTACTACATGTGAACTTAAATGGTTTAAATAATGCTTTCAATGTGTTGCGCGTTCGGAGTGCTAAAGTGATTTCAGAACGAAAATTACATTAAATACTCATACTCATGTGTGACATTTTGAGTAGTTAAATTTCTGATTGTCTTTCAGAGGATAATATTCTTGTTGATCGTTTTGATAAACGACTTGCTTTCAGCTTCCATATTAATCGATTGATTGCATGGGATTCAAATATTTCTATCAAAGTTTTCCGTAATACCTTAATCAATGAAATTAATAGAATTAAAAATATTTGCAACAAAAACATTTTCGTGCAAAAAAAATCTCAATTTTTTGAAATTTTCGTTGGATTATAATGTAATCACTTAATCTTTTTATTTGCAATATTTTAAAACAATTAAGATACGCCCTTCAGTTTAACTTTAGCCGCAGCGCTCTGTTTGGCCTATGAGTTTAATAAGTAAGTTTCGAGTTATTAAAAGTCCCAGGTATAAGAAATTCCTATATCCTTCGCAAGAGTTATGAACCCAATTAAGACATCGATGGATTGTGCTGTAAGCATTTGAGTTATCAAGACTCCACTGTAGTTTTTTTTTTTTTTTTTTTTTTTTTTTCAGATAAAAATCAATGTTTTAAGCGATACTTATAAATTACATCTAAAATAGCACTTAAGATTCAGAATAGTATTTCATATAAAATAATGATCATAATATAAAAGGTATCCGATCTATTTGTATCATACTGTATCCTGACATCAAACAATATGCATTAACGTTGAACAACAGTTGGAAAACAATATTCCATTTTGGAAAATATACAAAAGCACAATAAATCCACAACTAAAGCATGGACGAAAGCTTTGTCTTTCGCAAATGTCCCAATTTCGCTCTGTACGTAATCAGGCTTTGAGATGAATCGTAATATTTCTCCATCCTAATTCGGATTTTGGCGGTTAATTATCCGAAAACTACCAGTGAATAAATGCTCGTAGAACATTTAGTCTCCCATATTGAACATTTTCAATGCCGAAGGATTTCTAAGACACAGAGTTGTAATTATCAAATGTTTCTCGTTTATGGAAAAGGCGACTTAATGCAGATCTGGTGTTTTCGATTCATTTTAAGAGATGAATTATGTTGTATAAAAACGTTTTTTGCTTTTCGTTAAAAAAAAATGACGTAAGTAATGCAAAAAAAATACTGTCATTATGACTTTTAAAGGTATTATTATGCATAATTACTCTAAATAATCTATTCATTAAAATTTAAATCAAACATACTCTATTAATTCAATAAATATAAATAGCAAAAAGCATACGGAATGGCTTATAGATCGTACATATAGCAAATAATAGCAAATATTCAGAGTTTAATTTAAATGCAGCATAATTATACACATCTCTAAATCCATACTTAAGGCTGGTATGTGCATGAGTATTTTTAAAAACAAGTAGACCTTAGCATGCGCACATAAAATATTGAGATTTTCTTACAGAGCAGAATATTTCCTTAGAAAGTTCTTTTAAGAAAATGGTTCTTATTTTTTTATGAACGAAGAAAATATTCGTAAATGTAGCAGAAGGTAAAGTCTCTTAAAAACTATGGAAAATTAACTATTTTATCAAAAGCATTCTCTTGCAAATAACGCAATTAGGAACGCATTTGATTTCACTAATTCAGATGTTTTCAGAAATAAATTTCGTTTCCTTGTTGAACCATGCATTCACAACTATTTTCTTTCAATATATATGAAAATAAATTATGAAAAATAGTTTCTCAATTACTGCACTCTTTGTTGAAATATTTTACGTTGAAACGTTACTTGCCAATTAGTTATTCATAATTTCATCAATTGTTGGACGAACATAGACAATGATCCAATTCACCATGGACACAAAATGATATTTGGTAATGAACAACAATAGTTAAGGAAACCAATAAAGTTCACTTCGTATTATGAAGCTTTAGGCGCAAGTTTTAACATGGAGTCGAATATTCTGATTAAAATCCCCAGATAAATAAGGGTTTCACGCATAACAAATATATTTCTTCTGGTAATTAGCTTTGTCTAGAAGGAGTTAAATGTTGCTAAGAAGATTTAGTATATATAAATATTAATTTATAAATAGGTTTCGCAACAATATAATTACTTTTATCTGTCATTGTCGATATAAGACCATATGATATGTATTTTTTCTTTCTTTAGGATTCCGTGATTTATTGCTGAGGATTGCAGAGGTTGGTGGTTTAAATCTCAAGTTTTAAAACTTCGTGTTACAGCACACTTCTCGCATATTAAAAATTGTCTTCTGACAAATTATTGTGATTTTTGTTTTACTTTTTACTTTCAATTGACTTGTACCCACTATTTTTAGAAATTATGATAATTTACTTTTTTATACTCAGTTTCATCCTGTGTTTTTTCTCTGCTTACGTAAGTCGATCATTTCATTTGCAGGAAAGTAAATACTGTGCTCAGGCTTTTTTACAAACCCCTTGTATATTAAATTATTTTATAACTTTGACATACCCCCCCCCCCAAAAAAAAAAAAAAAATATGCGCAAAATCTGGCACTCATTACGGACTTTTTAGGTTTGCTTTTTCTTATTTTGGTGTTGCCAATTTAGGTTTTTTCAGCTTTTAGATTTTTGATGTTGCCAAATTTAGTATTTCTTGTATTTTGTACCATTGTTTGAGTTTTTTTAAAGAGTTTTGTGACAACATTTTTTGTGGCAACAACAAAAACAGGTATTTTGCTTGGAGGTTAAAAGTCGCCAAATTTCCGATTTGGGGGGGGGGGGGTATATCAAAGTAGTTCCTAAATTATTCGTTCCTAAGGAAATTATTTAAAAGAGCAAAGCATGCAACATCGATGTCGATGTTTCGAAAACGTCAATGTTTTTGTCAAAACATCGATGGTTTTACCGTCGATGTTTTCACGACATCGATATTTTGAGTTCGATGTCTTTTTCGATGTCGATGCATTATATTTTAGCAAAAAAATTCGTTAAAATGTGCAACAATTATATTTGATTGAAAAATTCTATCATTAATCAGTACCGGTAGTTGCAATATTTATCTTATTGGATAAAGTTTTCTATGACTGTTCATGTTCGTTAAACATGGCCGGTATGCCATCGCTGTTTTTCTCTCTCTTTTTTTTTTTTTTTTTTTTTTGAAGTCAATGTTTTGCATTTCAGTACTAAAATTTCAGAAAAATATGTGGGAAAATGTTACATCGTCAAGAAGAGGTTACTCATTAGAAAAATGTTTTACCACTGATATTTTTGAAACGTCGTTGTTTTGCGATTGATGTTTTTTTTTCTGCGTCGATGTTTTAAAATTTCAGCAAGAAAAAATAAATAAAAAGCTTCGTTAAAAAATGCATTGTTGAAACGTAATTGCAGTACATGTCTCACTGAAAAGATCGATGTCTTATGGTCGATGTTTGTTTGGGACAGAAAGGAAAATTGCAATATAGCTTCTGATGAAGTGTGATGTAACGAGAGACTATTTTGTACGAAATATATTGGGAAAAAGATCGATGTTTGAAAACATCGATGTTTTGTTATTGATGTCGCACAGCTAGCATATAATAGTAAATAACTCAAACAAATTACTCTGAATTAATTAAATTCGAGGAAAAGTTTCAAGTCAAACTAATTTCGCCAGCACAAGCAATTCAAAACAACTTTTTTTTTTTTAATTGCGAAAATTTAGATATTTATTAGATACGATACGAGAAGCAGATAATGTACAGTTTATTATATGATTTAATAACTTCATCATATTAGTTTTTTTATGAACATCAACTTAACAATAGAACATGTTCTTCATAGGTGAAGCAAATGAACCCACAGCTCGATCATAGCATCCTAAGACTGCAGTTTCGCCCTTATTATGGGCTCCTCAGTTAGGAATAGCCAATGATCGAGCCGGAGGCAAAAATCCTCTTAATGTAGCTAAGATAGCCAACAAACTGGTAGATAAAGTGAATTTATCTTACCAGCGAGCATCCGAAAACTATGGTGCGGCTCAACTCGAAATTTGAAGGCAAAAGCTATGTAATGTGCAATGAGTTACCGCCCGTAAGCCAGGGCTGAGGCAGAACTGAAGCAAATGCACCCACAGCACTTTATCCCCCAATTCACTTTATCTACCAGTTTGTTGGATATCTTAGCTACATTAAGAGGATTTTTGCCTCCGGCTCGATCATTGGCTATTCCTAACTGAGGAGCCCATAATAAGGGCGAAACTGCAGTCTTAGGATGCTATGATCGAGCTGTGGGTGCATTTGCTTCAGTTCTACCTCAGCCCTGGCTTACGGGCGGTAACTCATTGCACATGTTTTTCATATTTCAAATGATACTTCATGTTACTTTTTTGCAATAAAGAAATTGAAACTGTCTTTGTTTCTGGTACTAACATTGTAAAACTAAAATAAATTCTTTAATTAGTGAAATTAATTCAAAAAGTGAGACAGTAAGTTAAAACACTTGGGTAACAATAAGAAGATTAAAACATATGGAAAACAGTATCATATTGTATGCATTTATTATACATTCAATGCCAAAACTAATTTAAAAATGAGACAGCAAGATAAAAAGGTTGTGTAAAACCAGGAATTTTAAAATATATGAAGAATATTATCATATTGTACGCATTTATTAATTGATTCAATGTTAAGTCTTCAATATGGGCATTAGCCGAAGCTTTGGCCATTAGCTGACTGAAGCTTCGGTATTCGGCGCTTCAACTAAGCTGCGCTTGCGCCATCTATATTTATAAGGTTGATAAAATGAAAGTAGCAGCTAATTTCTCGTAATATAATATTTGATCATATCAGTTGGTTTTATAATAAACATCAACGTTACTGTAGAACATGCTTATTATATTCCAAATAATATTTATTCTACTTCTTTTTTCAATAAAAAAAATAGAAATGTTTTCTTTTCTTGTACTACCAGCACAAAAAGAAAATAAATACTTCAATTAGTAAAATTAATTTGAAACCGAGTCATTACACTAAAACTGCTGTGTAACAACAAGAAAATTGAAACATATGGAGTATCGTATAATATTGCATGCATTTATAACATGTTCAATGTTAAAATTTATAATGCTAAAACTACTAATATGTGCAGCAGCAAAGCTTCGGCAAATTAATAGCCGAAGCTTCAATATTCGGCGCGTCGGAAAAACCAAGCTTCGTGCTATCTCTAGTTTTTACTTTATTATTTACCTTATTTGGTTCCTAAAATACGCAGGTCAAATTCAATTTATTACAGTTGATTATACTCTGTAATACAGTAGCCCCTCGTTATATCGCGCCTCGTTATATCGCTCATTCGGATATATCGCTCTTTTCTTTTGTCCCAAAAAAAAAAACTTTTAGTTCGAAACCATTTTTGAGAAAATATGTAAGGTGCCCAGAAAAGCTCTATTGCGTTGAAGAACGATTGGCCGATGATACAGCAGCAGCATGTTTTCCTGATGAATTAAATCGAAAAATTGTTGAGCTAGACTTGGTAGATGAGCAAATCTATAATGCTGATGAAACTGCTCTCTACTGGAAAATGCTTCCAGATAAAACTCAAGATTTCAAGGCGAATAAATAAATGTTTATGTATGTGTACGTATAATTTACTTGCATGCTGGATAGAAAACTATTTTTAATGACTTCGGTTATATCGCGCTTTCGAATATATCGCGCTTTTTTCTTGTTCCCCTAAAAGCGCGATATAACGAGGGGTTACTGTATTTCTAATTCCTTTACCTCCCCCCTATGAATCATTTTGGCTGAAAATAGCTTTTAAAATCACACGCACGTTACACACCACGTCCAATATTTTTTTTTTTTTTTTTTTTTTTTTTTGTAGATTTTTGCACATTCAAATGTTTTATTTTATAAATTTGTAAAGACAATCACCCTGGCAAAGTTAAAACTGTACAGGTGAGTTTCAAATTCATATTACATTATACATAAGTTTCTAAAGAAAGATATCACTCCTTCAAAAGTCATTTTCCGATTTTAATTTAAAAATATGATGATGAATAGTTTCCACATCCATCGAGTAATAAAATTTAGATTGAGACTGTAATTTATTGCCTGGAAGCCTATCAAATATTTCACCAGAAGGAAAAGGAACAAGAAATTTGGAGATTTAAAAAACTTTTTTCTTCGTTAAATTACTTGCTTCAATTCTCTTTAAGTTTTTTTGTTTCAAGATTAATAGAATATATTGCTTTGAAGGATTTACTTTTCTTTCTAGTTTGTGAAAAAAAAAAAAAAAACAGGAATAGTTACCAGATTACATATATTAAAGGAGGCATCACGTCATCAATTGTTTTCCTTTAATTTTGATTATATGTTTTTAATAGATACGTAGCATTTTGAAGGTTATAATTGCCTGTCAGATAAATATGTGTGCGTAGATAGTTGTAATTATTTTTGTCATGCAAATCATTCCCATAAAATTAAAAGAAAAAAACAGACGCAATAAACCTTTTTTTTTTATTTAAGAAAAAAAATAGGCTCCATCAACAATGTCTCTAGATTTTATTCCAAAAAAGTTTCGTAAATCGTTTCACAGTTAATCGCAGACAGTTCCCCTTTAAAAAGATTTAAGAAGTCGCTAAAAATAATCGTACCGATTATTTTGAAAAATTGTTACCAAATGTCAAAACCCGTAGGTTTTAACACACACTATTGCGATTCACGATAGTTTGCATTGCGCAAAGTTCAAAACACTACTTTGATTGCTTACATTTTTTTCTTATTTTGCACAGTTCCAACCTAATAAAAGTTTAAAGCATTTTTAACCGACTTCGAAAAAGGAGGAGGTTCTCAATTCAAAGCGTATACTTTTTTTTTTGTTTGTTCGCACATAACATCTGATCTACTGAACGGATTTGGACAATTTTTTTATTAATCGACAGGAGATGGTATAACTTAGGTACCATGTACTCATATGACGATATTTGTTCACTAGAAAAAAAGTTATGATCGAAAAACTAACATTTCATGTCATTTAAAACAATATGTGTTATCGTAAATCCTTACATCAATGAGCAAACCGATGGTCAAGCGGTTATGCTCGTCAGGTTGAAGTTCCTGATATAATGAGATCGAGTCCAGGTCTGCAAGGATTTTTTCGAATAGCTGCATGTTTTTTTTTTTTTTTTTTTTTTTAATGATTTTAATGATTGTAATGTCCTTATGCAGGTACATCCTCCCATGGGAATGCGCCCCATATTTTTTTATGGTACAAAATGACAGTTTTGGTCGGATCTTTGTTAAAATTGGCAATGGGGTCCTTCGATGCTGTAGAATTTTCTTATGGACGTTTGCGCCATTTTTGGGGGCTTTGAATCGATTGTGGCAATAAATGGTTTTTGATTTGCGGCACCTAAATTATTTTTTCAAAAATTATATGCACAATCAATTATATTATGTTAATTTTTGTACCTTTATTAAATTCTGTATTTACGTCAAATTCAAGGTAAAATTAAAAGTCAAAAATTCTGATGATAAATATATGTTAAAAATTAAAGTAACTATTTTTTGTGATTTTCATATTGGTTGTGACTAAAAAACATCATTACAAACAAATAAAATGTATCAAACACCAGGAGTGTTGAGTTATTGGGAAAAATCTGCTGTGAATGTTTTTTTTTGCACTGCGAGGGGGGGGGGGTGGTATGAACGATCATTAAAGTGACACACATTTTTAAAAAATAAGAGTTTGATTTGTGGTGTTAGAAAAAAGCTGAAGAGTCCACTTTAGTTGAAAATTATTTTCCATGAAAAGCAAAAACTTGCACCAATTTTCCAAGTCTTACTCTAACTCCTTCTCCCACACTTCAAATTACTTACTTTTACTTTCAATTTTTAACCGACTTCAAAAAAGGAGGAGGTTCTCAATTTAAAGCGTATGTTTTTTTGTCTGTTTGTTCGCACATAACATCTGATATACTGAACCGATTTGGACGATTTTTTTAAAATCGATAGGAGATGGTTAACTTAGGTACCATGTATTCACATGACGATATTTGTTCACTAGAAAAAAAGTTATGATCGAGAAACTAAAATTTCATGTTATTTAAAAACAATATGTGCTATCGTAAATCCTTACTTCAATGAGAGACCCGATGGGCAAGTGGTTAAAAGCGTCGGTTTGAAGTTCCTGATGGAATGAGATCGAGTCCAGGTAGGTCTGCAAGTTTTTTGAACAGCTGCATGGTTTTTAACTATATTTTGATTATTTTAAGTGCATTGACACTAAAAAAAATGAAATAAAATATTTTTGGAAAAAAAATAGAACCGACTTCAGTTGGAAATTGCTCTAAAAAGTAAAAAATATTTTTTTTTCTTTGAACACCATCGAAACTACTTTTAAACATAAGTTTTGAAGTCGGCGCAAAAACGATAGGTAAAATGATATTTAACCATATTTTGCCAACATTTTTTCAAAGAAACCATTGAAAATTAAAAGCAGAATATTTGTACCATTACACGAATGTGTGGTAATCAATGAAATGAATCCATTAAAATTTATATTTATAGTTGAATTGTAGTTGCGTATGATTCTATACATTGTTTTTGCGCCGACTTCAAAACTTATGTTTAAAAGTAGTTTCGATGGTGTTCAAAGAAAAAAAATTATTTTTTACTTTTTAGAGCAATTTCCAACTGAAGTCGGTTCTATTTCTTTTTCCAAAATATTTTATTTCATTCTTTTTATTCCTACCACAAATGTGCTTGAAATACGAAAACATTTCCAATTGAAAAGCGGGAACTTCGATTTATAATTTTATGTTTTCGCTGCATAAAATACTTTGCTTAACTGTTTCTATTGATACAACAGTCAACAATGTTTAAGTATTTAAACATTTGTAATGATATCTGGAACTAAAACCATTCTTCAAACTGGTTTGTGTAAAAACTGTTTCAAGATTTCGTTTAATATTGCAGTATTTTAATTTAGGATATACAACAGCATTCATCTGAGGAATCAGTACACCTTAAACAATAATAGGACATTGAAAAGTACTACAAAGTTCCTGGTGACGATGACTTATAAAATAGCTGAGTACTAGACTTTAGTGAAACTATCAACTTGTATAAATTTTTTAACCGACTTCAAAAAAGGAGGAGGTTCTCAATTCAAAGCGTATACTTTTTGTTTTTTTTGTTTGTTCGCACATAACATCTGATCTACTGAACCGATTTGGACGATTTTTTTTAATCGATAGGAAATGGTGTAACTTAGGTACCATGTACTCATATGACGATATTTGTTCACTAGAAAAAAAGTTATGATCGAAAAACGAACATTTCATGTTATTTAAAACAATATGTGCAATCGTAAATCCTTACTTCTTTGAGCGACCTGATGGTCAAGTGGTTATGAGCGTCAGGTTGAAGTTCCTGATGGAATAAGATCGAGTCCAGGTACGCAAGGATTTTTTTGAACAGCTGCATGTTTTTTTTTTTAATTATTTAAATGATTGCAATGTCCCTATGCAGGTACATCCCCCCATGGGGATCTACCCCATATTTTTTTATAGTACAAAATGACAGTTTTGGTCTGATCTTTGTCAAAATTGGCAATGGGGTCCTTCGATGCTGTAGAATTTTGTTATGGACGTTTGCGCCATTTTGGGGGGCTTTGAACCCCCATGGAGGGGAGGTTGTTTTTATTTTTAACCGACTTCAAAAAATAATGCAATATCGTTACGAAAGAGGTAATGGATGACGCAAAACTAAAAGATTACGAATTTATTTTATTTTTTTTTGGTTACACTATACATTGTTAATTAATAAGACTTTTTATACATCGATTGTGGCAATAAATGGTTTTTGATGTGTGGCACTTATGTTATTTTTTCAAAAATTATATACACAATTAATTATATTATGTTAATTTTTGTACCTTTATAAAATTCTGTATTTTATACCTTGCATTTACGTCAAATTCAAGGTAAAATTAAAAGTCAAAAGTTCTGAAAATGATAAATATATGTCAAAAACTAAAGTAGCTATTTTTTGTGATTTTCATATTGGTTGGGACCAAAAAAACATCATTACAAGCAAATAAAATGTATCAAACACCATGAGTGTTGAGTTATTAGGCCAAATCTGCTGTGTAATTTTTTTTTTGCACTGCGAGGGGGGGGGGTATGAACGACCATTAAAATGACACAAATTTTTAAAAAATAAGATTTTGATTTGTGGTGTTTGAAAAAAGCTCGAGTCCACTTTAGTTGAAAATTATTTTGCATGAAATGAAAAAACTTGCACCAATTTTCCAAGTCTTACTCTAACCGCTTCCCCCACAATTCAAATTACTTACTTTTACTTTCAATTTTTAACCGACTTCAAAAAAGGAGGAGGTTCTCGATTTAAAGCGTATGTTTTTTTTTTCTTTTTTTTTTTTTGTTCGCACATAACATCTGATCTACTGAACCGATTTGGACGATTTTTTTTAAATCGATAGGAGGTGGTTAACTTAGTTACCATGTATTTATATGACGATATTTGTTCACTAGAAAAAAAAGTTATGATCGAAAAACTAAAATTTCATGTTATTTAAAACATTATGAGCTATCGTAAATCCTTACTTCAATGAGCGACCCGATGGTCAAGTGGTTAAACGCGTCGGGTTGAAGTTCCTGATTGAATGAGATCGAGTCCAGGTCTGCAAGAATTTTTTTGAACAGCTGCATGGTTTTTTAACTATATTTTCATTATTTTAAGTGCATTTTCGCTAAAAAGAATGAAATAAAATATTTTTGGAAAAAAAAATCGAACCGACTTCAGTGGAAATTGCTCTAAAAAGTAAAAAATATTTTTTTTTCTTTGAACACCATCGAAACTACTTTTAAACATAAGTTTTGAAGTCGGCGCAAAAACAATATATAGAATCATACGCAACTACAATTCAACTATAAATATAAATTTTAATGGATACATTTCATTGATTACCACACATTCGTGTAATGGTACAAATATTCTGCTATTAATTTTCAATGGTTTCTCTGAAAAAACTGGCAAAATATGGGTAAATATCATTTTACCTATCGTTTTTGCGCCGACTTCAAAACTTATGTTTAAAAGTAGTTTCGACGGTGTTTAAAGAAAAAAATTATTTTTTACTTTTCAGAGCAATTTCCACTGAAGTCGGTTCGATTTTTTTTCCAAAAATATTTTATTAAAACAAAGATACTTTGGATTTATTTAGCCCAAAACTGATTTTATTCATTTAGTAGAAGCAGGGTTTTCTTGACACACTCAGATTGAGTTAATTGAAGGGAATTCCTACCGTCACTTTCTTAACCCAATTTTTAAAATAATGAAAGAAAGGAAAGGAAGTTCCTTAAAATGCAAAAGTAATTCAAGTGACAGAGATTAGTTCCAATATATTTCATGCATATGTTTTTCTGCGTATTTGATGGTTATGTCCGTCACGTTACGTTAGTCAGTCACAGTCTTAAGTAAAAGTACCACTTAAGAACAAAAAATAATCAGCGTTAAAAAATGTGTGGTATTTTTTTTTTTTAAGTAAGCTGTTTATTTTTTATAAGTAACACAGCAAATTTTAAATGCTAGCTTAATTTACAGAAAAATTTGCCTCGTAACAAGACCGTCGTTTTTCAATGTAACAAAAATATTACTTTAGTCAAAATGTCGTTTTTTTTTCTGAAAAAATAACTATCGGCAGTTATTTTGCTTCAAATTCTTGGTAGAAATGACACACATTAAGCATCTACATTTTTAATCTACAAATTCAATGAAAAACTAATCTTTATACTTAGGCTTTCAAATAAAAAGTATTCGAAAATTAACTGCGGATGTAATTTTAGTCACCATGAAACCACCCAACACTTTTTGAGCACGGACATTGGTCCCTTTTATAAGAAAAACTTTTTGGAACAGTTTACAAAACAATTGTTGGTACACACATGTAGCTCAGAACACTTTTTAGCGCCACTTTTAGGAAACCATTTGAGAATGAAATGAAATTTTTTGCCGCTTACAGCAAAGAATAAAAAGATAATTCATGCGCTGGTTGTTTTTGCGAAAAAAACTCAAATTTATTCCTTTTTTTTTTTTTTTTTGTTACGCAGTTTCAATGCATTCATCTCAAAATGGAGACCCGTTGGTCACTCGAATAATACGAACTTACTAAATTCGAATCTTAACCCTACACTGCATGATTTTTTATTTTTCGTAGAAAAAAATATATGTGTTTGTCAATGTAATAAGAAAACATGGAAAAATATTTAAAAAAAATTAACTCTAAATTTTTACCCCTTTCTAATTAAAAATAGTTTTGTTGCCAAATGGCTACACCATGCATTCAACAGATAAAAATGATTTTAAGTGATAGTCTTGAAATTAGTTCTTTTTTGTAAAAAAATATAGGGATTGAACATTTGGTACACTGTACTCTTGTAATCCTTTACATTTTGACATTTTACATTATTTTTTATATGTACTTGTACTTTCCGATGATCAATTCTGTCAAATCTGATGTCTTTTGGAGGCTCTCTCGCGCAAGCTTTCTTTCCTTTCTCTCTTTTTTTTTTGGTTTGTAACTAGTTCCTCTGTAGCTAATGGTCTCTTTTTAATACGTTTTATTAATTTCACATGTGGGTTTGTTTGTATGCATGTATGTAACTCTGAATAAAAGATAAAATTTACGTTCTTTGCAAATATAAAAGTAATATATTTAATATTATTTTTAATACTAAAGGCTAAACTGTATTGTATATTGATGTCTAATAAGTGCATGTCAACTTAAGTGCGGATATTCAGTAGTTTTGAAAGTCAGAGGGAAACCCGCGATGATCACAGCGCATTCTAATGTAAATGCGTATTTTTTAGTTTTTCAAAACTATATTTTAAAATTATTAATGACTTTACTTGTCCGTGTAAGCACAACGTTTGTGCTAACTGAAATCTAAAATGAACACGTTTTGAAGGCTTTTCCTTATTGATTTTTTGTTTGTTCACTCTGTTGAACATCAACTAAGCATTGATAATTGCGAGGTCTTATAAACGGTAGAACAGCCGAAAGTACCACTTTTGGGTCCGCATGATTATATTATACCTTCCAAAAAGAGAAAGAAGCTAGCGCGAAACATAAACAAAGCATATACTTCATGAACTATAGAGATGAATCGAAGTGTTCTCTGGATGCTTACTGCATAATGTTGCCAAATGGCTACAGACGTGTATTATGTCCTAGATTTTTCCAAATAATTATTTTGATGTAAAACGCATGTTAAACGAAAGATAAATGTTTATTTTATTCATGTTATTTTTTTAAAAGACAAAGAAAAATATTTCATTGTGAAAAATAATTTCAAAACATGGTAGTTTGAGTGATTTTAAAAGCTATCCATATGGATTCATTTAAGAGCATGTAACAGACCAGTGCTGCCATGTATGGAGGATAAATGGTGATAATTGCTTTAAATATACCCAATACTTGTTTTTTATGCATTGAGTTGCCTAATGACTACATTCTGCTATTCATAAGGAGGACAAATTGTCCATGTATCCAATTGGCAACACCATGCAGTGTAGGGTTAAGTTTGTAACGTATCGTCTCTTTTTCTTTAGCAGATTTATGATTCAAATTTCCATGGCCATATAATCTTTAAGCATTGGGGGCGGGATTCAAAACCGCAAATGTAAACTGTAATAAAGGAAAATAAAACTTATTAAGTATCAGTATTGTGGGCGATTCTCTGTAAACTGGTAATTGGCTGTCCGGACTGAGAATTTTAAAAACAATAAAGTGTAATAAAGTAATTATCGCTCTTAATACAAGTAAAACATTAATACTTTGTGGCCCAATTGTATTTGGAGTGATAACAATTTAATTTTTTTTTTCTAGAAAGTATCTAAGCGCCAAAAACACAGTCCCCTGGCTGTCCCAATCCCATAGTCTGACTGTTAAAGATAGTATTTCAGAAAACCTATTAACACTACATAAATTTGGAAAGTAATATCTAAAGATAGAATAATGAAGCTATATTTTTCGAATGAAATAAGGTATACTTACGTATTTCTAAAACTTAAAATTGTCATGTAAATTCTGTCCGGAGTTTTTTCAAACAGAGCCCTGCAACAAATTCAAAGCTGTAATACGAAAATTCTATTACTTTTGTAAATTCTTTTTCGCATAAAGTTTAAAGTAATCAGTGTGTATTTGCCGAAATCGCCTAGAAAGGTGTTGAAACGCTACTTTGCTTAGTTTAAGAGCCACATTTGTGATGAAAGTATGCATCAGGGTCGTTGCGAAAACAGTCCTCTGAGAAGTGGTTTTATCAATGTCAATTAATTTAATTATAAAACATATTAGTTATTATGTCCACGATTTGTGCCCCAATTGATAGGTAGTCTCGTAACTAATTACGTTCCAATAGTTCTGCAGATATTACGCAACAAAGAACAAAAACACAGTCATCTTGCACAGTCCCCTGCCTAGTTATACTAGGTGGGGGACTTACCCCCTATCATGATTTATCAGAAAAACACAAACTTCAATTGGCCCTCTTGCAAACCAAAGTAATAGATTCATTTTCTGAGCAATAGTGTTATAATTATACGAACATTTCAAAAAACCGTGCCCGGACAGATTTCGTGTGAAAAATGACGAGTTTACAGAGAATCGCCCTTATATATATATTATTTGTGAAAGGTGTGTTGATAAGAATGACATACATTCTTTAATACTTCATCCAAATTTTAAATTAAGTCATTATTTTGAACATATTTTGGCACCGCTATTAGCGAAAAATGAACTTGTACTAGTCAGCTAGTTTTTTCTCGTAAGCAGTAGCATCATTCATTGCTACATACTAAATAACTTTTTCTTACCTCTAAATAACTTTAAAAGCTTATCTGTGAAGTCATTTAAGTATCCAAAATTATTCCTTATAGCATTTCCAGATATATATTTTTTAAAACTAACCTAAAAAAAAAACTATGACGAAATATCTGGCTGTTAAATTTTGTTGTGAAACAAAGCTTTATTTTACATTAATTTAGAATTCGAAAAACGTTTGAATCTTTTCTCGTCAAAAAAGCTAGATGTTCATTAAATACTCTTTCTTTCTTCTCTTCTTTCGAAAGAAGTTACGTTTTTTAATACTGTAAATTAATAAGTTACTCTTACTGAAGTGTACTGCTTCTATCCTAATTTTCAAACTTCTACCAGCAGTTTTGCATGTAAAACTTTTGATTGAAACTCAGATTCTGTTTAAATAAAATAGTTTTAATGTGCAATCTTTAACAAACAGGGTTTGCAGTTTCTTTGAACCCAAACTATTTATATAATAATGCCAAGTCCTCAGTTACCATCTTACAGTTTTATTGAGTGCTAGCAAAATTATTTTTGACACGTATTTCTAAAATACTGGGAAAAAAGTGTGTATAGAGCCTCTTCAAGTGCTAACCATGAAGTGCTTCAATTTTTTATGTAATACGTGACTTATCGATAACTTTTGACTCTTGATAAAAATAAATAGTTCACGCAATATTTTTTGATAAAAGCAACAATGATAGAACTCGTCCCAAAAAAGTGTGCAATGCTATATTATCAACACTATTAGTAAACTATTTAAAATTAAAAACATCAAGCCACATTTGTTAATTGTTAATTATTCGCGTTAGGTCATTATTTGAATCGTTTATTTAATTAGGGTTAGTTCGGGTAAGTGGGTCACTTAGGTAAGGGGTCACCCCCTTAAAGTTGAAATCTGTATATGACTTTTATACTTTTTTTGCACTGATAATGTTTGATTACAGTGACTGGTTTTGTATATATCAGGGCTTCATGAAGATTTTCTCTTGGTCCCAGAGCTTATGTCAAAAAAAAAATAAATAAATAAATAAATAAATAAATAAATAAAAACTTACCCTTGAAACACTTTTTTGAAAAATGTCGCTTGAACACGTATTTTTTTTTTTTTTTGCTTTTTTTTTATAAACATGAAGTTTTTCTGTATAATTTAACCTAAAGTACACCCTGCAATAGGTATTTTTACACAAATAATTTCTAGCGATTGTTTAAAGAAAGGAGTCCCCTTACTCCGTAGTTTTTCCTATAAGGGGTAAGTAAAAGGGGTAAGTCCCCTTGCTATGGGGAAACTGGGTCCCGCCATAATAGTGAAGATTTTAAAATGAAAAGCAATTCTGATGAAGACTTTTCTAGAATTAAATAAAAGATAATGATAGAGACTTGAAGGGAATTAACAGTTCAGCAACAAAAACTTGAAAAACTGTAACCTTGGAATTTGTGAAACATGCACCAAAAAAAAAACTTTAAAGTATTTTGAAACTCTAATTTTAGAAGATGGAAGCAAATGGAAAAAATATTTATAAATTTACATAAAAGAATTGAAATAGCTACACTTTTTGTTGGTACGATGCATATGATGTTAGAATTATAGCTGAAGATGAAGTGATGTTGATTTTCCAACAGCGAACTTCAAACAGACGCTGCCATTAAGTGTTTCCATTTTTGTTTCAAGTTGTATTTTTGCTTATTTTACCGAAATTGATCTTAATTGGTTATATTATGTTTATTCACACTAAGTTATACATAACAAGAAGTTCTGTCAAGAACTAAACGAGCCTACTTTCCCGTACATCGATATCGGCATTCTAGCATCTGATCAATATTCTATTAATTATCTGAAACTGAAAATTATGTCAAACATACCTTTATAGCACTTAAAGCTGATTTCTAAAAGCAAAATATACCCCTCGCATCAGATGAAATAGACACGTAAAAAGTAAATAAACGAGTAAATAAAGTTTTGTCGCACCATTTAAAGAACGTAACTGTCATAGTTCTTCCGTAGAAAAATTCCACAACCGTTTTCAAAAGAAAAAAAAATAAATAAAAGAACAAAGAACATCAAAACACATTTAATCAAAGAAAGAAAAAAAATCGTTATAAAATGTCTCGAATTTCATTTTTAATCCGTTGCCAGTTAATAAATATAAATAAAGAATAAAATGTTCTCGTGAATGAAAAATTTTTGTTAACAAAAAAAAAATCGTCTGCCAAAAAAAAAAAAAAAACAATAGTTATAAATTAAACAAAACAAATAAATAAATAAACAAAAAATCGTCTGACAAGTCAGTCCTTTTTTCTGAGCCTGCATTTCCGCCATGTTTGCGTTGTCGGAAAAGGAATCAGAGTCCTCACAGAAGATTATTCAGAAAAGTACTTTACAATACATTATTTAACAAAACCATTTTCTTGCAAAGTTAGTTTGAAGGAAATCCGCCTTGAAGTTCAGAATCAACATTCAATTTAAATTTCTCCGTAGGCGCTCATGTTAACATTTTTTCTGAACGGTTAATCATTGAACGAAAAATGGTTCAAATTGAAAAGTGAAATATAGGAATGAACCTCTCCAAAATCTTTCGAACAAAAAAAAGTTTATTCAATTCGGACGGTTCACGAAAAAGTTATTAGGTGGGGAAAGGTTGTTTGAACGGTTCAATGTTGAACGAAAAAAATGTTCAAATTGAAAATTTAAATACGGTAATGAAGCATCCTTGCCGAGATCTTTTGAACAAAAAAAAGTTTGTTTAAATCGGACTGTTCATTCAAAAGTTATTAGGTGTGAGAGCTTGTTTGAACGGTTCAATGTTGAACGAAAAATTGTTCAAATCGGAAATTTAAAAACGGGAATGAAGTATTCTTGATAAGATCTTTCGAACAAAAAAAAGTTTATTCAATTCGGACGGTTGACTTAAAAGTTATTAGGTGGGGAAAGGTTGCTTGAACTGTTCAATGTTGAACGAAAAATTGTTCAAATCGGAAATGTAAATACGGGAATGAAGTATCCTTGATAAGATTTTTCGAACAAAAAAAAGTTTGTTCAAATCGGACTGTTCATTAAAAAGTTAGTATCGCGAGGCAGGTTGTTTGAACGGTTCAAAGTTGAACCAAAAATTGTTCAAATCGAAAAATCAAATATGGGAATGAGCTGTACTCGCCGAGATCTTTCCAACGAAAAAAAATTTGTTCAAATCGGAATGTTCAATCAAAAATTATTAAGGGGGGACAGACAGACCGACCGACCGACCGACAGACCGACACACAAATTCTCCATCTCAATACCCTACTTTCAAATTTTTATTTTTTCGATATTCATTTTACCTTTTTATTTCTTTTTGGCTTTTTTTTAACTTGGCGATATTTTTTGGGCTTGGCGATATTTTTTGGACTTGGCGATATTTTTTGGGCTTGGCGATATTTTTTGGGCTTGGCGATATTTTTTGGGCTTGGCGATATTTTTTGGGCTTGGCGATATTTTTTGGGCTTGGCGATATTTTTTGGGCTTGGCGATATTTTTTGGACTTGGCGATATTTTTTGGGTTTGGCGATATTTTTTGGGCTTGGCGATATTTTTTGGGTTTGGCGATATTTTTTGGGCTTGGCGATATTTTTTGGGCTTGGCGATATTTTTTGGACTTGGCGATATTTTTTGGGCTTGGCGATATTTTTTGGGCTTGGCGATATTTTTTGGGCTTGGCGATATTTTTTGGACTTGGCGATATTTTTTGGGCTTGGCGATATTTTTTGGACTTGGCGATATTTTTTGGGCTTGGCGATATTTTTTGGACTTGGCGATATTTTTTGGGCTTGGCGATATTTTTTGGGCTTGGCGATATTTTTTGGCCTTGGCGGTTCACTTAAAAGTTATTAGGTGGGGAAAGGTTGCTTGAACGGTTCAATGTTGAACGAAAAATTGTTCAAATCGAAAATGTAGATACGGGAATGAAGTATCCTTGAAAACATCTTTCGAACAAAAAAAAGTTTGTTCAAATCGGACTGTTCATTCAAAAGTTAGTATCGCGGGACCGGTTGTTTGAACGGCTCAAAGTTGAACCAAAAATTGTTCAAATCGAAAAATCAAATATGGGAATGAGCTGTACTCGCCGAGATCTTTCCAACAAAAAAAAGGTTTGTCCAAATCGGAATGTTCATTCAAAAGTTATTAGGGGGGAACAGACAGACCGACAAACCGACAGACCGACAGACCGACCGACACACAAATTCCCCATCTCAATACCCTACTTTCAAATTTTTAATTTTTCGATATTTATTTCATTTTTTTGTTTCTTTTTGACTTTTTTTTACTTGGCGATATTTTTTGGACTTGGCGATATTTTTTGAACTTGGCGATATTTTTTGGACTTGGCGACATTTTTTAGATGCATTAAGCCAATTTTAATGCTTTTTTCGTCTCTTTTATTTTTAACGGGAAAGTAGGCTAAAAAGCAAATTATTTGCCAAAAGGCTTTTATTGAATTTCACAGATGCAATTGTTTTGTATTTCGTTTTATAATTATATGTCTTTAAGTTTTAAATGTAAGTCAATATCTGGTTAATGGATACACTTACTTAAATATTTAATACTAAAATGTTACATATTTTATCAAGTAAGACTCAAAAATCCCCTTTGAGCTCTTCTCACTTTAAATTTATATAAATGGTGGGTGACCCACTTACCCCTCCTTTGGGCAAGTACCTTCCGTGATTTTTCGGTACTTCGAGCTCTGGTTACGTCAAATATGTTCTTGGTCTCTGGAACTTCGAGACATTGAAAGTTGACTGTTTTCGAATCTTTGCTTTTCTCGTTTGATATGAAGTTTTGTGTAAGAAATGGAACAACAGAAAAGCTTTCCCCCCGTTAAAAATTCTGGAGACTTTTCTGGTAAGTATTACAGTAAATGTAGCGTTTATACAATACAGAATTTTTTTACTGTAAATTATACCGAGAGATATAGCAATTGCAGCCCTGGTACGCTACGTGACTAACTGTGAGCTGCACATAACCAACGCCACCTGAATACTAAATGCCTATAAAATTTGCTTCGCTACGGGTGACATTGGCTCCACTTTGCTCCCCCCCCTTTCGGCTTGCAGCTATTGGCGATGGATCCAAACAATATTCCAATTAAATTTTCTGATTGGTTATTTTTTTAATTAAAATTTAGAGATGAACCAATCGTTAATTTCTCTTTCTCGAAGAACTCCGGTAGATGGCATTGCTTTGTGAACCAAGGAAGAAATTTCGCTCTGTGCTAAAAACCAGAAAGCTGCAGCCATTTAGTATTTAGGAGGCGTTAACATAATGCGCTGTTTCCGCTTCCCCAGCGTGACTCATATGGTATGATGTGTAGCTAAGCGGTATGTGGTAATCAATCCCTGGTTCAATTCCCGCTAATCGCTTCTTCAGTTTTTTTTGACTCTCGTCTATTAATACGGTAAAACTTATAACAAAAAAGGACTTTACGGTTAGAGTTACTGAAAACATTGATGCCAGTAACTTTTATCGTACAATTTCAGAAAAAATTTTAAGTGTATAGTCATAGCCTGTTAATTCGAACATGCTTAAAACGTATTATTGCTTACGACATTTCCGATCCCTGTCCGTATGTTTTTGTGTTGTTTTTGTCACACTGTGAAATAGATGTTGTTTTTACAGTATAATACTACTAATTTTATTGTAACAAACTGTAAAAATTGCTTATTTTACAGTAATAAATTGTTAAATTGCTAATTTTACAGTTTATTACTGTGCATTTTACAGTTTTAAACCAGATCCTCTGCTGCCAGTATTATACTTTTGTTTTCACAATATAGTACAGCGAATTCTGTGGTAATAAACTGTAAAATTGCTGCTTTACAGTAATAAACTGTAAAATTGCTAATTTTACAGTTTACTACTGTAAATTTTGCAGTTTTAAACTGGAATCTCTGCT
>JAXGGA010010520.1:0-46479 GCA_038373865.1 Uloborus plumipes | reverse complement strand
CCCTTTGTTTGTTAGATCATATGATTTTATTTCTTTCAAACAGAAGGACGCAAATTCAGCCGAATTGTTTCCCAAGAAGATAAAAAAAGAAGAGTTTTTCGTTCTTTCTTCTTTCCCTTCCAATTAATTTCTGGTGGATATTTTATACTAACCAGAAACTGTTGACTTGTTTATCACTGAATCAGAGAAATCCTCCCCGTCCCAATTTAGCAGCTACAAGTAAGTATTTTTGTATTGATTAAATATGCCGCAGAGGATTTTTTGTAAAGACATTTTTTTTAGTTTCATGATGTGTTTTTCACGTAGTAATTATCCCCGACAGTGCTTTTCCAGTATGTTTTTCGTTCTTTCCCTTTCCCCTCCTCCATCCTGTCAAAGTAACTTTTTCCTTAAACTTCCAATGATACCGTAAAGTCGGGTTACTTGGACCCACAAGGAGGTTACTTGAGCCCACAGTAAAATGATAAAATCTGGGTTTGGTACTAGCATTAGAGACTGCAGAGTGCTTCTACCTAGAGGAGAAACTACGTGCAAGTCTTCAACTAATAAGTACCAAACCTAGATTTTATCATTTTACTGTAATGGGCTCAAGTAACCCCTTAAGGTCCAAGTAACCCGACTTTACGGTACCCTTCATCCGGTTAAGCTAGAAATGGCAGGTACGGAAGGTATCACTGGTTAAAATAAAAATAAAATAAAATAAAATGGTGATACATCTATCAACGTCATTTATATCAATTAACAGCATCATCTAAATCATGACCGTAACCAATCTGTTGTTTCGGGGATCAAACAGATTTCTCATGAAATCTATATAATCAACAATTTTTTTTTATATTCTGTATTCTATTTGTCGTAAAATGTGTTAAATATAGAATTTAACCCTTTTGGAAAAAAAAAACTTTGTGTGTGTGGGTGTTTTTTTATTTTTTATTTTGTTTAAGTTTTATTCGAAATTCGAAGTAAAGGTGAATTGTTTTGCAAAGAAAGAAATGGTGCTTAGAAAAACTACAATAAAAATACATACTGCAGATGAAACACTCAATTAGTGCAATTATTCAATAAGGATAATTTCAGTTTTCAAAGAAAATTAAAAAATAAATAATCAAACTAAAAATAAAATAGTTACATCTTTTTCAGCAAAAAGTAGCATGAAAAGCAATTTTTGGAATAGTCTTGAAAATTTTCGGAAGGGGTTTGAATCGTAAAAACCCACTCCTTTAAAATCACCCTGATCTAATGGCCACCAAGCATTCCATTTGGACCTCAAATCAATATTTCAAAAATCCTTAAGGGCCCTGCTCCACATCAGCAGAAAACGCGGCAGAAACCGAAAATCCGGGTACTTTTCATAGGAACACTTTTTAACCGACTTCAAAAAAGGAGGAAGATCTCAATTCAAAGCGTGTTTTTTTTTTTTTTTTTTTTTTTTTGTTCGCGCATAACATCTGATCGACTAAACCGATTTGGACATTTTTTTTTAAATCGATAGGAGATGGTGTGACTTAGGTACCATGTATTCATATGACGATATTTGTTCACTAGAAAAAAAGTTATGTTCAAAAAACTAAAATGTCATGTTATTTTTATCTTCATGTAATGCTGATAACATTGTTTTGAAATATCAAAAACTAAGTAGCGTTCTATATCCTACTTCTTTCTCCTGAACGCCAATGAACTGAAAATCGAACCAGGTACCGATAGATTGGCAATTTTTCAGGTTTCATTAGTTTTAATTCATATAATTATACGATTTTAACTAACAAAGATATCAATTAATAAGTAATCAAATATAAAGCGATTTGTCCTAAATGATAACAGTAACACTAATGATAATGAGAATTTTGAATGAAGGCTTAACTAAATCAAACATGAAATTTAACTAAATTTAAACTTATTCTAAGCTTTCTTTAAAGGCGTAATTTTTAGTTTTTTAAACTATATTTGATTATGTAAATTGCATTTACACTAAAAAGAATGAAATAAAATATTTTTGGAAAAAATAGAACCGACTTTAGTTGGAAATTGCTCTAAAAAGTAAAAAATGATTTTTTTCTTTAAACACCATTGAAACTACTTTTAAACATAAGTTCTGAAGTCGGCGCAAAAACAATGTATAGAATCATACGCAACTACAATTCAACTATAAATATAAATTTTAATGGATCCAGGTTCTTTAAGAGCATTCGCATACATTTCATTGATTACCACACATTCGTGTAATAGTACAAATATTCCGCTTTTAATTTTCAATGGTTTCTCTGAAAAAATGTTGGCAAAATATGGTTAACCGCTTAGTCGTCGTGCCCGTTCCTCATACGGGCAGAATATTCGGGCAAATTTTGTTGTGCCCGTGTCTCATACGGGCTGCGCTTCTGATATTTTTAAAACTTCAAAACTTTTACTTTTTGTCGTGCCCGTATTAGCTTTTATTTCTACAACTACTGCACCTACTAAAGAAGGTGGAAGAAAAACAAATTTGGAGTTTCGAAAGAATTTGGTCGATGAAGCAAACTTTAAGGTGAAATTGGGTGAATTGATTAAAATTTTCCTGCCTTTAAAAAACCACTAAATCCAAATTAAAATGCAGTGTTTTTTATTTTAATATGTTAAAAATATTATGAACATAAAAAAACAAAAATACAAAAACCTGATGAATTTTGATCAGTTTTTGGAAAAAAAGTGCGACGAGTAAGCGGTTAAATACCATTTTACCTATCGTTTTTGCGTCGACTTCAAAACTTATGTTTAAAAGTAGTTTCGATGGTGTTCAAAGAAAAAAATTATTTTTTACTTTTTAGAGCAATTTCCATCTAAAGTCGGTTCTATTTTTTTCCAAAAATATTTTATTAATCTATTTTACGTTTCTGCTTTATTTTTCTGCTTTACGTCAATGTGGAGCTTGGTCCTAAGTCTTGCACTTTGCCCCATTTTGTAAGGCCTCTATTGAATCCACAAACCAAAAGGATCAATAAGCTTTTCATAATTTACGATTCTGTACCTAGAAGACAGTTTCAACGCAATAACCAGTGAACGAGTCGTTGTAAAATTCAGCTTGGCTTGAGGAACTTGTGAGAAAGGATTTCGAAGTTAAAAGGGAAGGAATGCTTGACTTGCAAATGTTGGAGATTGATGGCGTAACCCCTCTGAACGCTGTTTACGTTCATTCGCGCACTGTTCTTTCACAAGTGTGAATTATGAAAGAATTTTATTAAAAAATAATAGTCATCAATGCTGTCGTCTTATTAATACTGTTGTCTCAACTGCACCAAAATTTGGTGTGAAGTCCAACTTCCACAGCACAGACATATCATAAAGAACCGTTTATAGGGTAAGCAACCATTCACAACATATTCATACAAAAGAACGGATGAGGATAGAAGAGAGATATTACATCCAATGTCAGAACCGAGATTTGAACCTGGAGCCTCCCCACTCGCAGTCTCACTTGTCTGACCACTAGACAAGGCGGTCGGCAGTAGTCATAAATAAACTCTCTAAAGAAAATGAAATAAAAATCGAGACGAGTTATATCAGAGAGAAAAATAATTGTTTTGTTTAGAAAACAAACAGATCGCACTTGATAAAAGTTTTATGCGTAGAGAGTTTTCTATCAATTTATACGACTTATCTTATAAATTCATTATTTTTAAATACCTGTATTTACGACGGGTTGCTGTCAAACGGCAGAAAGTCAAAGACCTTTGATCCCCTCACATCTACATTGAAATACATATAGATTTTTATTTCTTAAAATATTTCCTATTCGAAAATGAAACAAGCTGGATTTTATCATTACAAATAGAAAGGAAACAGCTTTACACGAATATAAACACTATAACAAAATTCAAAAAATTAAACTCGCTCAACACAGTTTGATGAATAAAATACCTGAGTACTAAACTCACAAGAATTACAGCGTCAACCTCTAGTTTCGAAATCTCAAGAACTTCAAAATGAGTTGCGCGTGACTCTCATCAATTAACATTTCTTATTCAGTTTATCCTAATCTCTCAAGAGGTAGCTGCTGAAACTTTGCGTAGGTTAAAATTGAATTAAATAGGACAGCGCACGAAGAAGAACAAATGTTACCCCTGCTTACGTAATTGAAAATGTGATGTTACGAAATCTTGAAGTTCTACTGTGTTTTAATTTATTTACTCAGATATGCTATCAAGTTGAAGAAGGATCCTTAGTAGAGGGTATCAATTAAAAGAATTTTGTGAAACTAAAGTTAACTTCATATGTGTACTACTGTATTTATAAATATGTTTTAAAGCCAATTTTGTAATTTTTGAGGTTACAGCAAACTCCCGACAATCCGCGAACCAGGGTGGTACGGTAACGGCGGATAATCTGAATAATGGTAAAAAGAGATATTTTTGTATGCAATTGCTAAAAATAATACACACGCATACATTTAAATTCTATCTAAAAACAATAACATTGAATTTAAATTTTCTCAATTATCAAATGTGGGTTTATATCATGTAAGAAGGTTGACAATTTTCTTTTTCTGTTAGAAAGAAGAACTACGCTAAAATGAAGGATTTAGTCATTGCGTTAGGTAGCAAGATTCAGAAATCTAAACTAACTAGCATTTGAAAAGTTAGCAAATTCACCTAATTGACGCTAACATGACTGCAACAAAATAGTTATAGAATATACCCTACTTCATAGGGTAGCCTGACTAGCTAACAAACACTACCCTAGTATATAAAGAATTAGTTTTACAATTTTTTTACTGAAATTTCAAAAGGTTTTATTTACTTTTAGATGAATTGGCTACAGGAGCTTTCTTTTATATAGTTCAAAAATAGAAACCCTCTAAAATATGACCTATATATTGATTAGATCTGTAATTGACTAAGCTACTACACCGATTTTCTTTTTGAACCCCTAAAAAAGCCTAAACAGAAACATAAAAGCTCTCTTTTATCTATAACGCCATTGATCAATAAAAAGATTTTTAAGGTCACATATTAATGTTACAGTTTTTAGCAATATTATGAATTTTTAAAGATGAAATTGTGTTTAAGCGATTTCAGTTCTTTTCCGGTTGTCTGCCGGCTTAAAATGCGTGGTAATACTCCACCCTCCGTTCCTCTGCGCAAAAAAAAAAAAAACAAAAAACTTTGTTTTATACGAACGTGATGCTTTTACAATGTTCAAAAACAACTCTCTTTTTATTTGCTTTGGGCAAAGAAACAATATAAACTGAATGCATTTTACATAAAATATGCTGTAGTAAATAGTAGTTGTCGTTAAAATATGTTGTCGTGGATGCGTAAATTGTCTCTTCTAGTGTTTTTTTTAATATATATAATAATTTCACTCACACTTGCCGAAGACCCTTTTATAGGGTCTGTGTGGCGGAGATTCACAACCCAGTCATATACACAGAGGAAGGACAAGGACAAAAGTACATCCATGCCTGAGTCGGGATTCGAACCCGGGGCCACCTCATCACGGTCAGACAAATCTAAGGTATCTATCTAAGATATCAAGAAAAATAATTCTAGAATTAAAATATACATATTTATCTTTATCCATTATGGGTGTCACCCGATACTCCCCCCTCCCCCCCCCCCAGTCCGGTTTGACCCTACTGCCTACATGTTCTATTACTGATTGAACTAACCTACGTTTAATAAATCAAATTGTATTTCTTTTTTTGAAATTGTTTGACTATTGTAAATTGCAGTAATATTCGCTTTCTTAAATGATGGTTTGTGTAGAGCAATTGAACAGTGTATTCTCCAAATCCGTAGAGCTCTTCCTCTCATCTGTATTTAAATTATTTTAATGTTGTCATCGATTTGGATCACGAATTCTTTATGAATAAATCGTTTTTGTGAGCGAGTTTTCTCAGTAAAACTGCATTGTTCGAACCTGAAGTAATGGATAGCATATATGGCGAAAAATTATTTTCTAGTCTGAGATAATGACAGAAAAAAAATCTGGTATGGACCCCACACTACTTCCTTTTGCGTGTAAATTTCTTAGTAGTTGCCTTAAGTGTTAAAAAAGTGCTTGGAGTGCGCAAGATAACAATTCAAATATTTACTCCCCTAATCTGCCACGAAACAATGCAAAAATATTTTACAATGGTTAATTTTCTAAATATTGTTGATTTTAATATCATTCAGTGAATTTTTCACAAAATATCGCCAATAGAGCCAAGTTGAACCCAAATTCAAAAAATATTTTTTTCGCCAAATTTGTCGCCAACTTGGCGATATGTCGAAAAGTTAGCGTCAAACACTTGGCGACCAAAAGCTTGGCGACATATCGCCAAGTGGTAGCGCCAATTCATATTACTTGAGTCTGCATTGAAATTAACACTGATTTACCCCAAAAAGGGGTAAAACACCCCCTTGGAAAAATGCAAATGCAACCACAAGGGGAGGTGCACAACTAGACCATCCTCAGAGCCTACATACCAAGCTATAAGCTTCTACGGCATATAGTTTTTGAGTTATGCGACCCACATACATACATACATACATGCATACATACATCCGCACATACGTATATACAGACGTCACGAGAAAACTCATCGTAATTAACAACTCGAGGGTGGTTGAAAAGGATTTTTCGGCTGCTTGTATGTTGGTAGGTACATATGCACGTGCTGATAGGTCGAAAAAACTACGGAACATTCATTCGGGGGTGAGCAAAATCAAAATTTAGATTCAAATTTGAGTGATTTTTTTTCCCAGATCACAATACTTCATTTACTACGTAAAAGGAAGTAAAAAACGATTTAATTAACAGAATTTTATTTTTAAAAAAAATTTGGAAGCTTAACTTTAGCAAGTTCTCTCCCGAGTTACCAAATGTGTAGTACAGCCTAAATGCAATGCAGCCGTGGAAGCCGACTTTGAAAGAATGCATCCCATAAATACGACGTAAAACAAATAGAAAACTCTTGAAAGTTTAAAAATAAAAATTTTGCAGGTACCCACACATAACAAACAATAATAGCTTAGTCTAAGAGTATTTTAAACAACTTTGCAGTTTCAATTAAATTTTCAAAAACTATTTTGTTCATTAATTAGTTTTAAATTCTACGGTAACGCGGAATGAGGGAAGTTTTCCAAAATTCGAATTTGTTTCGAAAATTTTCATTATTAAAAGGAACTTTTACGCTCAACTTTTATTGCTTTAAGTAGCATTAAAGTTGCCACAATTTTCCTATTGGCGGCGCTATACGATTTTAGATATTCACTAATAGCTTATATTTTTCAAATGCTTGCCATTTGAACATTAGTATCATTAAACTTTTATTTCATGAAACGAAAGGGGGTAAGTTAAGACATGTTGGTCAAGTATTTCTTGTTTCAATATTACAGTTTTTTTTTACTTCATTTTATGATTATAAGGCTAAACAATATATTATAAGTAAATTAAGCATATCAAAAAACAGCTAACGGAAAGTGCGTACCAATTATTTTCAGTTTATCATCGTACACATTAATAGAGCAGCTTCGCGATGCTGTCATTTCAAACTAACCTTAAGCTGGGTTTATACTATAAAATATTTTTTTTTTTTTTTTGCTTTTCTATCCCTTTTTCCCACCTCAAAAGAAAAAGAAAAAAGCTTTAGCATACATTTATTAACACATCTCACAGTTCTAAACGCTCCAAAAAAATATAATAAAAGTAATATAAAGCAAACCAAATAGCAATACTGACTTTAGACTTTTTGACTGCATTCGAAGGTCAAGTGTATTTTATCTGAACGGATTAAAAAATTAACAATTGGAACTGCAAAGAAGTGAATATTTAAACAGTTGTATGACAAACCTACTATCAAAAATTATATAAATATTGAAAAGTTTAATAAGGGAAAATTTTCGAAAATGAAGTATTGATATTTTTATAAACTTTAAATCTATTTCGGTGTCACCGCTCAGAATCCCCAATCCCCGTCTTCACAATAAGTGAAGCTAATAGGTTTCATAGATTGTACATGATTTAAATATTGCGGGAAAATTTATAAAGGAAAATATTTATATCTTTCATCAACTCATATACATTTTGTGTGTCACCAGCCAGGGAGATGACAACCCGGAGTAACCCCCCCCCCCCTACTTCCCTTAGTGACGCTACTGTTTATTGGCATATTGACTAAAACTGGTTATCTTAACAAAATATTTTCTCACAGCCAACGCAGCACTATTAACTGCCGCTCTAACTAAAACAACGAAAAATAGCTTTCAAAAACACGATAATGTTAAAAAAGATCGTTATCTAGTACTCTGTATTCAAAAAGTCCTTGGTGATTATATTAACGCTCCAATTATTGTGTCTTAAAATTAGTTATTAAAACATTATGAGGTTTTTCTAGAAAAATATAAAAATAACTGATAAAGACAACGTCACTCTTTAATGAGCTTCGTATAATCAACGAAACACTTTTCCATTATCGTGTCAAATAATATTTTTCCTTGGTGAAGGAGGTATAAGTGATGATTTTTTAAATAACATCCTTTGTGTTATATAGAGCTTGTTCTTGTTACCGTTATTGTTATTTTGCATCATGAGAGATTTTTTTTTCAGAGTTACACGAAACATTGCATATAACAGTTTCTGCTTATGCTGTGTAGAAAGTAATTATAAGTAGAAAATACGAATCATACACTCAATGAGAGGAAAAACTCTTTAAAGAGATGTTGTTGCATTTTAATGAATTTGTATGCACTCTTTGTTCTCTTTCATGACTTAACATTAATAGAATCATGAGTATTTAAAAATATTTTAGCAGGACTATTATTGATATAATGCAAACAAGTCCAATACGTAAATTTAAAAAAAAAAAGCTTGATATTTCGTTTTACATTAAAATAATTTTTTAATACAAATTAATAAGCTGCTAGTCAGTTTTTTTATTTGTATAAATCGCAACTTTGTACTTTTTTTTTTGCATCAATGCTTCCATATCGATGAATTTGGTTTCAAAAGTTCAATTGATCAGATATCCAATTGCCGATGTCGGTATACGGGAAGGTAGGCACGTTTAGTTCTCGACAGAACTTCTTGTTTCAAAATATGTAGTGGACTAGCAAGCTAAAACTTTGCAAAATACAATGCTTTTGTGTCTTTCTATTTCTTTTGTCATTTTTTTATGAAACCAATGAAATCACTTCTTACATCTGAACCATGTTTCATTGGGCTTGTCACACGAATCAAGTCTTGCACAACCATTACATAGTATCATTTAAATGCTTCGAGCTTTTTCAGAACCCCTTCTTTAACCCTTTAACTGTCAAGTTATTTTGATTTTTAACACTTTTTCAAGCACAAACCCGAGAAACAGTCGGGTTTGACAAAGAGATGAAGCCGAAAAAAAACGTCTCCCGATATATATTCGGGTATAACAATACGATGCACTCAAAAAAGAAAAAAAAAATTACCCCGAGTAATACTCGGGCGTGACATTTTCGAAAACCAGCTGTGCCCTAGACTATCTCGGTCATGACAGTTAAAAGGTTAACAAAGAAACAGATTTTGGCTACAACGCTGAACAACATTTGAAAAAGAAGGTACGAAGTGTTTTAAAAAGATTTTTCGTGAATTTAGAGCAGTGTTTTCAATTGGTATTTCCAGGCACACTGGTGTGCAGCGAGAAAGTCCACATTGTGGCCCATTATTTTCGAAATTGTAGAAAGGAGAAAACGCCGATTTATTTTAATAACTGCGCAAAAGT
Source organism: Uloborus plumipes (assembly GCA_038373865.1). NCBI lineage: Eukaryota > Metazoa > Arthropoda > Arachnida > Araneae > Uloboridae > Uloborus > Uloborus plumipes. Next base: position 36,767 of record JAXGGA010010520.1, on the reverse strand, counting down.
TTCTGACCTGGTTAAACAGATACGATATAATGTTGCTAGTTTAACGGCAAAACAAAAAATACATGTAATTGGGGAAACACTTATTTATCCCCCGGCCAAAGTTGATACAGGAGAATTTCTGGCAAATTAGGAGTGTTCTAAGCTATTACTGCAAACACGTTGAAATCGATCTTCCAAAAATGCTAATCATATTTAAATAACTAGTGATGGTTTTACACAGGAATTCAAAATGTAAAATTTTAATAGGTAGAGCATAGACCAGAATCGTCAAAGAAAAACCATAGTAATTTCACACTACAATTTAGCAGGTTAAATAATTGAGTATAAAAAAAGTAAAAAATATTTTTACTCAGTGATACAATAATAGTCTTGCAGATATGAATGCATTCTACCGGTATTCTACATAAAACTTTCATGCCGAATATATAAAGGGGGAAATCCCTTTCTTGCATTAAAAAAAGAATCTGCGATTTCTTTTTATTTTGTGCTAAAAATGAAAAGTTTTGGTTACACTTCACTTTGATTCAGTATTTCACCCCTCCCCCCCCCTCCCACACACACACACACACACAACAAATAAATAAAACACAGTGTATTATTACAAAAAAAAATGCTGAGAAAGACAAAAATAAGTTATGTAAGAGAAAACAGAAATATTGAAAGTTCAATAAAATAGAGAAGTATGTGTCGGCCTGTCCATCTACGTCCTTATACGAGTAACTTTTGCAGGAATCGTACAAATCAATTTTACTCCTAAAAATATCTCTATATTTCGTTTGCAGGTATAACCAATTTTATGTTTAATTTTAGTTCAGTTTTTAAAACGCATATCATTCCCGTCCACGAGTACATTTATACCGCATAGGCTGAAAGGCATTCCCGGCTTCAAACAAATTTTATTGGAAAGTGCTATTGACAAAGAACGCGGGCTAAAAATGACTTTTCAATTTGACACTTTGAAAGGCACTTTTAACACAACCAAACATTTTAACAGAAGCTTCTACGTAAGAAATGGAAATCTTTTGGTGTGAAAAACTACTACCTTCAAAGTTAATTTTAGTAACGGAAGTCTCGAATAACTACAGAATTTATACATATTCTTATTCAAGAAATTGCCAGAATTTATTGATAAAAATGAAAAATATTTTTCTATAAGCGTGAGCATGGAAGGCAAAAGATGGATTCTTGTTTTGCAGGATTTATTTAAAAAACTTTAAATTATACTCAAAAAAAAAATGACTACAACTAAAAGAATAAGAACATTAAATTGCTTGAAATGAGAAAAAAATAATTATTAATAGTTTATTAACTAATTAACTATACTATGTCATTCGGGTCATAATAAAAAATCGACTAACACCTCATTTATCAAAATCGGATGAATAGTTTAGGAGCTACGGTGAAACATCCCTACACACAAACATACCCAGACTGCTAAAAACATTACCCTTCCTTTTGGCTGTGCTGTAGTCGGGTAAAAAAAGGGTATGAGAGATTTAAATATGTTGTTAAAATATCGCTAAAAAGTGAGGTATTTTTCAATAAGCCTAAAATCAAATAAATAGTAAAAAAAAAATTGAAAATATTCATTTTAGATGGGAAATATATGTATTGGTCCATGTCTGTACCTTTTTAAGGAATAGTTCAAATAGAATGCACTAAATTTGTTCGAAAGTTTTCAACCTGTTATCTTACTTTTGCGTTTCATTCTTTGATGTGAGCAATGTTTTGTCCTACTTTGAAAAGTTCAAACAAACAATGCATTATAACCTACTAAATTATTTAAATTCCCTAATCTAACTTTTATCCAACAATTTTTGTTGAAAAACATTTTACTGAAGCATATTTGCAATAGAATTTTTCAATTATCCTATGTTCATAAATTTTCAATAGTAACCCCTACCACCAGCGCAGCCAAACTTTACCTTCGGGCAAGGGGGAACATATCAGCCCTTACCTGCAAACAAACGACAATACAAGTTTTAGAAATATCATTAAAATCAGTGGCTCTGAGGGTAGATCCTTCACTCCCCCTCCCCCTTCTCCTCAACATCACACCTTCCCTCTCGCCCCTGACGCCTACTGCAAGTTATTGTAAAATAACATATTTCAAATTCTTATTTCGTTAAAGATATTTTGTAAACATAATGACTTGATGATAATAGATTTCATGATACACAATACCCTTCCCCTTCATCCTAAATCTCAAAAAACAAATTCTGTTTTGAAAGTAATTCACCCAAAAATTTTAAAAGTATACATAGCGAAAATGTTTTCAGAAATTATTAATTTCTTAGAGCACCAACACATGGAAAAACTCACTGAAAATACTATAGCCTATTCAATTGCAAATTATGAATTCAAACTTGAAGAACGAATTTTCTTTAAGAGTAGCGTTATTGAATATGATTACTTTCATAAATAAACAACTTCAGCTAAAGAAGAAATAGTTCAAAAGAAAACTTACGCTTTGAGTTGTTTCACGTATTTCTCTTAATGAGGTAAGAAAAGACTTAAATCAATAGGTACTATGATTAGTTTTTTTTTTTTGTTAGTCTTGTGTCACTAAAGTACGATAATAACCTAAGTGCATGTTTCGTTTCAAGTAGTCCTTATTTCCTTTGTTTGCAAGTATCATAGCTGTTCTAGTTTGTATTGTTTGTTATATCGTTTTACTAAAATACTTGCTGAACCCGAGCAGAACTTCTGCTCTGTATTGAGGCTGCGGCAAGAGGGTTTTACTTCTGTGTTTATGCTTAATTCCGCAGTTGTGTGCAAACAGCATTGTAAAACTTAGCAGTAGTAGTATATAGTCTAATTCTAAGAGCTATAGCAACGTTTTCGAGTGATAACTTTACGACATTTGGCTCTTTAATATATCTTTCATTTGCTATTCGAAGCAGTATGCGAGGTCTCTGGCGGTTGAGAGTGTTTGCGTTTTGTACTGCGCATGACATTTTTTTTTTTTGGTAAAAAAGGTGATTTTTTAGCCATTTTAGGGCAATTAGGAACTTAACCCTACACTGCATGGTGTTGCCAATTGGCTACATGGACAACTTGTCCTCCTTATGAATAGCAGAATGTAGTCATAAGGCAACTCAATGCATAAAAAGCAAGTATTGGGTATATTTAAAGCAATTATCACCATTTATCCTTCATACATGGCAGCACTGGTCTGTTACATGCTCTTAAATGAATCCATATGGATAGCTTTTAAAATCACTCAAACTACCATGTTTTGAAATTATTTTTTACAATGAAATATTTTTCTTCGTCTTTTAAAAAAATAACATGAATAAAATAAACATTTATCTTTCGTTTAAGATGCGTTTTACATCAAAATAATTATTTGGAAAAAATCTAGGACATAATACACGTCTGTAGCCATTTGGCAACATTATGCAGTAAGCATCCAGAGAACACTTCGATTCATCTCTATAGTTCATAAAGTATGTGCTTTGTTTATGTTTCGCGCTAGCTTCTTTCTCTTTTTGGAAGGTATAATATAATCATGCGGACCCAAAAGTGGTACTTTCGGCTGTTCTACTGTTTATAAGACCTCGCAATTATCAATGCTTAGTTGATGTTAACAGAGTGAACAAACAAAAAATCAATAGGGAAAAGCCTTTAAAACGTATTCATTTTATACACGGACAAGTAAAATCATTAATAATTTTAAAATATAGTTTTGAAAAAAAAACTAAAAAATATGCTTTTACATTGGAATGTGCTGTGATCATCACAGGTTTCCCTCTGATTTTCAAAACTACTGAATATCCGCACTTAAGTTTACATGTACTTATTATACATCAATATGCAATACAGTTTAGCCTATAGTATTAAAAATAATATTAAATATATTACTTTTATATTTGCAAAGAACGTAAATTTTATCTTTTATTCAGAGTTACATACATACATACATACAAACAAACCCACATGTGAAATTAATAAAAGCGTATTAAAAAGAGACCATTAGCTACAGAGGAACTAGTTACAAACAAAAAAAAAAGAGAAAAGAAAGAAAGCTTGCGCGAGAGAGCCTCCAAAAGACATCAGATATGACAGATTTGATCATCGGAAAGTACAAGTACATATAAAAAATAATGTAAAATGTCAAAATGTAAAGGATTACAAGAGTACAGTGCACCAAATGTTCAATTCCTCTATTTTTTTACAAAAAAGAACTAATTTAACAATCATTTTTATCTGTTGAATGCATGGTGTAGCCATTTGGCAACAAAACTATTTTTAATTAGAAAGGGGTGAAAATTTAGAGTTAAATTTTTTTTAATATTTTTCCATGTTTTCTTATTACATTGACAAACACATATATTTTTTTCTACGAAAAATAAAAAATCATGCAGTGTAGGGTTAACCGTGCCGTAATAATCAATGGAAAGCTCTATTTCCTGCCATCACAAAGGTTTTTGGATTTTTATTCTACTATAATTAGAAAAGAAGTTACATTCAAAAACTTTTTTCTTTTCGTTTAGTAACAGCTATGTGTTTCAAACATTTTTTTTTTTTTTTTTTGCAGTAGAAATCTAAAACTTGGCAGGAATACTTATCTTGTCATACGCGTCCTTCATACAAATTCTTGCTAAAATCAGAAACTGATGTCAAAACTTTTTTTTTTTTTTCATGATTTATTTAACTTGGAATTGCCCAAAAATGACTTATACTCCACTGCAACGTTTCTTGACAACAACGTCGTGACGTCAGCGTGACGTTGGCGTGACGTTAGCCTGTAAAAAACGAGCTATATAAAACGTCACAGCTTACTTGACGAATAACAGGAGATCGCTGACTGCTTCTGAGCTCTTATTGGCTCCGCCCGTAGTGACGTTCATTGTCAAGTTGGTGACTAGTATAGAAATCACTGTTTTTCCAGTGCAAGTGTAGTAAAAAAGCAACCACTCTCGGCTGCCAGACGCCCCGCACGTTTCTCACCAGGAAAGTACTCGACTTAAGTAATAATGAAAAAAGTTAAAAATGGTACCATTCGAAAGAGCATACTGAGACATGTCTTTGACCCAAAGATCAAGTGCCCTCGTCCCCTCGTCCCCTCGTTTTCGAGATAAGGGGTCTAAAAGTCGGCCGAAAAGTAGCCAAATTTGAAGACTTGGCAAGAAATTGAAGCTACCTCCCGATTCTCCCTTCCGCTGCTTGCTTGACATCGCATCGTTTCCATGTTTGGTCATTCGCAAAGAAAGTAAAAGATGTTTTACGTTAACCCCTTACTTGTATGAGCTAAAATAAAGAATGCTGATCAAGACTATGATGTGGAAAGCAGAGAGCTTTATCCAGAGGAGCGAAAGCTTTAAAAAAATGTTAAATTTTTATCTTTTTACGATTGATAACAATACATTTTAGAATTTTGGTTATTTTAAGTTTTTTTACCGAATTAAGTTGTATATGTTAATTATTATAAGTTAAAATATATTGCACGTGTTTCTAAATGAATGATTCGGGATAATTAAATAAGTATGAAAAGCAGCTAATATGAGCTCATGTACAAAAAATGAAAGAAATAATCTTTGGGGTAGAAATTAAATTGTCATGGATTATGATATCAGTTCTTATTTTAAAAAAAATTGATACAAGAAGTTTCACTATCTGCCAACTCTTAGCAAAAACATTTATTTTTTTAAAATTGAAATCGAGAAAAAATAAATAATTTTAAAAAGAAAACGAATTAGTAAATATCAACAGCTGCAAAATTATATTCACGTCGGAAATTACATCAATGGTAGAGGGAAATAATTATTTCCATTCTTAAAATATACTAATAGAGTCGGCATTCATTGTAAAAAACCCTGCCGTTCAAACAAATTGGTCACTGTAGCGAAAAGTCTCTGTAACGTAAATGTAAAACATATTGCATGTTAATTTCGTACTGTTTAAAAACACTAGAATAACTTTTACTAGTTCTGCTATATGTTCAACGGGTAGGAAAAGACTAACAAAATTGTAAATCAATACAAGTTTTAGCTTACTTTTCTGTAAAAGTAGAAAATAGGTTTAAAAAAAAATCATGAAAGGCCTGATGCACTGAAAAAAAAAAAAAACGCTCTAAACAATTGAGTCGAAAAAGCACAACTTAATAAAAATAATTTTTTACACAGAGAAATTTAAAATAGGAAAGTTCGGTTTTGAGCTGCGGAAACTGTACCTGTCAGTCTGTCTATTGGTCAGTTTTTCTGCCCCCCCCCCCTCGCAATAACTTTTGAGTGCATAGTCCGATTCGATTTTTTTTAATCGAAAGATCCCAGTGAGGACAATACACTACTATATTCGACTTTTTGATTTGAATAATATTTCATTCAATTTCGAATTTCCAATTTTTTCCCCTGTCCTCACTTATAACTTTTGAAAGAACAAGTTCGATTCGAGCGAACATTTTTTTTTTTTCGAAATATCTCCGAGAAAACACCTCATTTCTGAAGTTAAAAATGCAAGACAACGTGTCCAAAAGTACAAATAAAATGTCTAAAAAGAGTTAGAAGCACCTCATTCCTGTTTCATTTTTTTATTTGAACACATTTTCATTAAATTTTGAGCATTTTTTTTTTTTTTGAAAGACTATTCTTACATACCCAGTGATGCAATTTACAAAAATGTTTAGGAGAACTCACTTTGAGTTATAGGGGACCCACCAAAAGAAAATTGGTTTGAAAAAATTTATATTTGCAATTTTTACAATTAAAAACCCTAAATATACCCCCCCCCCATACCACAGAATTGTACAAACACTTTAAAAAAATTAAAAAAACAGGAGGTTCAGTTGTCCCCTCCTGTTGACAAGGGCCCCTAACAAGGGGGACTCTCCTTAAACAAGGGACCTGCTTCAATCGCAAATAGTACGATAAAATTTAATTTTGATGTGTTGTTTAAAATTGTTTTTCCTCTTTAAAAAGCTCTCTGCTTTCCATGTCATAGGCTTGATAGTAGCTTTTTGCTTTAACTCGCACAGGTAAAGTAAAAGATTATTTTAAAGCCGTCTTTCAAAAGCTTTGCAGATGACCAAAAATGGGAATCAAGTTTCCCGTTGGACGCAAATAGTGTAATCGCACCGCAGCTTCCAGTTTCATTATAACTCGCTAAAATTGGCGATTTTTCAAAAAAAATTAGCTGACTTTAGGACCTTATATTTGGATAACGGGGGCGCGAGGGCAAAAACGCGTGCGTCCAGAAACATGATTTACAATGCTCTTTTGATTGGTACTAATAAAAAAAAAAATTCATTATTCCATGATCGCGTACTTTCCTGGTCAGAAGAGCATAGCGGAAAATATATTAAAGAGCCAGACCTCTTAAAATAGTAGTTTTTTCGCCGTTGTTAGCTCTATGACTAATAATAGTTTAAAAATTAGTTCTGCAACATATCTGCAAGAAATAAAGTTTTGCAAAATGGCTTCCAATAGTTCACATTGATCCACTAAGAACAGAAAGGCATTAAATTTGAATACAAGAAATACCTTTGTGCGATTGATGTGAAGTTTTAATCCAACGTTAAATAAGCACAAATGTACAGGTATACTGCAGACACGTGTTTCTGGGCTGCAAAGAACCCATTTTTCAATGCAAGAAGTGTGAGCTTTAGGATGAAGAATCATCCGATAAAAGCAACACGGAGGAACAAAAGACAGTATAGATAGCAAAACAAGACAATGCTTAGAGCCGAAATATTTCTTAACGGCTTTTTCCTGATGGTTTCATGTAATAAATTTCGGCTCTAAGCATTGTTTTGTTTGTTTTGTTAATAAATAAGATGCTACAACTTTATTCGTTTGTTTACTTTTTACTTGCTTATTTCATCCGACGAGAGAGGCATATTTTGTTTTTAGAAATCAGCTTAAATTGCTAAAAAGATATGATGGACATAATTTGCAGTCTCAGATAATTAAGAGAATATTGATCAGATGCTTAAATGTCGATATCGGTATACGGGAAAGTAGGCTCGTTTGTATCTTGTTTAATCTGGTCTTGGTAACAATTCTTTTGAGCGTCCTTACAATGAAAAGAACCAGAGCTTCAATGCACATTAAAAAACATATTAGTACATTATTTTAACTATCTATGCTGTAAAAAAAATATGTATATATATATATATATATATATATATATATATATATATATATATATATATATATATATATATATATATATATATATATATATATATATATATATATATATACACAGATAGATATATAGATATATATATAAATTACACAGAAGTTTGGCAGCAGAAACACAGTATCACAAAAAAACATGTTTTTAAAACATTAATTAGTCCACTCCTAGTATATGTAAATTTGAGGAAACTTTTGAAGAACTTCCCCTCTCTAATTAAATTTCTCCTTCATAATGGCAACGCATAAAATTGTGATTTAACTACACGAAAATGAACACAATTTCAAAAACAGGCATTAACAAGACCTTTAATTTTCGAAAGGAATTAATTATTTATTCTTGTTTATAACAATGTAAGGCTTTGTGAGACAATATTTTAATGGTGAAGTTTGAATATCATTACCATAAAGAAGCAGAGCTTTAGGCAATAGATTGTTGCTTATGAACTTCTCTTAATCTTCGTTTTATATTCACAATTAAAATTACTTCGCACAGAGTTTGGGAGCCATTAAACTTATTTCAGTTTCAATTTAGAGTTAAAAAGCTCAAAATCATGAATGTATTGTTTATTCCTTACTAATTTCTTAATTTAATAATGTTAGTTAATTAAAATACTTTCAGCTTTCTAATTTCATATTTCATGCGTAATAATTCTTTTATATAATCTTCACTACTATCGTAACCGTCAAAGACTACTTTAATCAGAAAATTGATTTCTTATATGTTTGCTTCAGAAATTAAATTAGGAAAAAATATGATTTGAAACTTAAGTTCCGTTAGAGCAGTACTTACCTTGGCAGCGAACTTGGAAACATCTTTGCGAATACACTATCAGAACTGGCAATATGTTGCCAACTGAGAAGTTCCGTTAGAGCAGTACTTACCTTAGCAGCGAACTTTGAAGCATCTTTGCGAATACACTATCAGAACTGGCAATATGTTGCCAACTGGGTGCTAACTGAAATCACATCCCTTATTAATCCCAGAGGATTTTCGAATACATATTTTAACTAATATCTCCGATACATTCAGCTCCGGAGATGAGACTAGAAGAAATCTTCTGAATATTCTGATCATAACAGTGCGAGCAGAGAAACGTCTAGAAAAGACTGAATTTGAGTCAAACACTCGTGCACAGATTTTAATACATGGTGTCCCAGAACATCGTGTACAAACTTGAAGTGGAGGTAGAGAACACGATAGCAAGCAAGAATCACCTAGGAACATATGGTCGCAAGCGCAATGCTGTCGCACTACATGGACACGACACCGGACACTGATGGATGTGAAAGAGGTCATAAATTTATCACACAAAGATGATTTTTGAGACAACACTTTTTTAAAGAAAGGTTAAAAGCGGTTATTTAAAGTGGCGACCAGCAGCTCTAGTACGCGGATCACAATGATAACGCCACGATTAAGGAAAGCTGGTCAGAATGGCTCGTCATTGCGATGATCGAAGCGTTGTCATTGCAACATCATAAATTACAACTGCAGTTGCATGTGTTACAACAACTGCTTTGAGCCCTTCTTAAAATCTGAAATGAAGTGTAAAATCCTACTTGTGAAATAATTTATCGTTATTTGTTACCTGTTTCGCATCTTTCAGTGTCTAGTTTTGTGTGTATGTAGCGCGTCAGCCATTGCATTCGTGACAATATGTTTCTAATTGAAGAGTCAGGGGGAAAAACCACGGTAGTCACATTTGATTCATTTTGAGAAAAACGAAATTTAAACTTTACGAACTCATAAACTTCCCCAGTATACTTGTTCTAAAATGACAATAATACATGGACTACAGTGTTTTTTTCACGAATATTGCATATACTAAACGAAATTACACTTATTTTTCTAACAGGTGGTAGCATCAGTTTAAATTCAACAGAAAGTGGACTACCGTGGTTTTTCCCCCTGACCCTTCAATTGATAAAATGATTTTTGCTTGCTATCGTGTTCTCTACCTCCCCTCCAAGTTAGTACACGATGTTCTGGTTCGCCCTGTACATACTAGATGGATAGAAGAAGAGTATATTAGCTTTAGGAAGAGGTTAGTCATTTAAATAAGAATGCAACATAAGGAGAAATAATAGGGAATCCTAAAATAGAAAAATATACAAAAATAATAATTTAAAAAAGTAAATAAAGAAAGAAATATAATAAGAAGAGTTTTTTTCTTTAATTGTCGAACAAAACTATTGGGTTTTTTTTCTTTTTCTTCTTATCCAGCAAAGAGTTAGGATGAGGTCATGCTCTAAGACAAGTGTTCTCAATCTGGGAGGAGCACCTCCCTTGAGGGATGCAGAAGAATTTCAATGAAGGCTTTAAAGTACAGAGCTAAAGTTAAGACAAACAAGCTATAATTTACTCAATTTTGTGGTCACATGCAAAAATTGAGTAGCACTAAAGCGCAAACGAAAAACTGCAAAGGAATATAAATCATTTTAAAGATACACGATGAGAAAAGTACTAAAAAGGAAGCATTTAAATGGTATTATACCAGGAGGGTATTAGACCAGTCCGGGCTACACGCACTTTATAACACATGTGCATATGTAGTTTGCCCTTAAAAAAGCAAAAATACATATTTTTTTTCTTCTTTTATTGGCGTTAATTGAACCTAAATCCATAAAATTGGCTTAAAAAGAAAATTCATCTGCCCACAGAAAGCCATTTCGTGATGAGTCAGGTGAAGCTATTTTTTTCTACTTAGAAAAAGAAAATTAAAATACTACCATTAGATATCCTTTTAATTTTTAGTGCATACTTAGAGCACTTTTCGTGCTTATGGAGTGCATATTTTTGTGATCGTTAGCTCTTGTAATCCTAGCTGTAAGTATAACTTAAAAAATATCTCGAAAATGTTAAATTTCGTGAGCAAATTTTGGTGAGTAAATATGCCTCATTGCACCTCCTCAGGGTGCGCTCTACTGACCTATACTGCCGTGGTAGCACAAAAGTGGTATCTGCAGTCGTGCTCAAACTGATGTATTATCAGTTTGCTTTATATTACTCTTTTAAGTTTTGCTCCACCGAGCATTTGATCCAGATGCAGGCCCGTCATTTCGGGGGGTCAGGAGTGGGGGTCAATTCCCCCCCCCCTAACTTTGAGAAATCAATGTACAGTAACCCCTCGTTATATCGCGCTTTTCGGGCGACAAGAAAAAAGCGCGATATATCCGAAAGCGGGATATAACCGAAGTCATTAAAAATAGTTTTCTATCCAGCATACAAGTAACTTATACGTGCACACTGCACATTAGGGTGGTCACAACTAACATGGGGAAAATTTTTTTTCAGCTAATCTTTTGCGGCACCCCCCTAAAATGTGCCAATGGGCTAGAAAATGAGATTTGCAAAGTTTTAGCTGAATCGGATAATATTAACACGTGCCGCAAAGAGGGTAAAGTTAAGAAAAACAGCGTTTTTTAGCCAAAAATTGTAGTTTTTACCCTGTAAAACCAAAACTACTAATCCTAGAAGCTTGATTTTGGCCTCATTTTGTAGGAAATTTTATTTTCTTTAAGTCTAATCTTATTTAAAGTTTCGAAAAAAATGATTAAATAATTTTCAGAATTTTCACAAGTCAGGCTGCAACGCAAATCCTCGAAATTGCAAGCAACATGGGGAATTTTTTTTTTCAACTAATCTTTTGAGGCACCCCCCTAAAATCTGCCAATAGACTAGAAAATGAGATTTGAAAAGTTTTAGCTTAATCGGATAATATTAACACGTGCCTCAAAGTGTTTAAAGTTACGAAAAACAGTGAATTTTTAGCCAAAAATCGTAGTTTTTCCTCTGTAAAACCAAAACTACTTATCTTACAAACTTTATTTTGGTCTCATTTTGTAGGAAATTTCATTCTCGTTAAGTGCTATCCCATTCATTTTTGCTATCATGTCCAAAGTATTTATTTGGCATTTTTCAGGTTAAATCGTAGAGTATATCAAAAATAAGAAATTTTCATGCAAAAACCTAAAAGCATTACAATATTCAATTACATTTATTTGCTTATTGTTGGATTTACTTTGTCAATTAAAAAAGGGGTATTTTCGCGGTACTTTAGAAATAAATGAAACAACTTAACCCCTTAATTCCTCTATCTTAACACAGAAATTTGTTTCATTTATTTCTAAAGTACCGCGAAAATACCCCCTTTTTTTTTAATAGACAAAGTAAAACAAATTTCTGTGTTAAGATAGAGGAATTAAGGGGTTAAGTTGTTTCATTTATTTCTAAAGTACTGCGAAAATACCCCTTTTTTAATTGACAAAGTAAATCCAACAATAAGCAAATAAATGTAATTGAATATTGTAATGCTTTTAGGTTTTTGCATGAAAATTTCTTATTTTGATATTTTTCTACGATTTAACCTGAAAAATGCCAAATAAATACTTTGGACATGATAGCAAAAATGAATGGGATAGTACTTAACGAGAATGAAATTTCCTACAAAATGAGACCAAAATAAAGTTTCTAAGATGAGTAGTTTTGGTTTTACAGAGGAAAAACTACGATTTTTGGTTAAAAATTCACTGTTTTTCGTAACTTTACCCACTTTGAGGCACGTGTTAATATTATCCGATTAAGCTAAAACTTTTTAAATCTCATTTTCTAGTCTATTGGCACATTTTAGGGGGGTGCCTCAAAAGATTAGTTGAAAAAAAAAATTCCCCATGTTGCTTGCAATTTCGAGGATTTGCGTTGCAGCCTGACTTGTGAAAATTTTGAAAAATATTTAATCATTTTTTTCGAAACTTTAAATAAGATTAGACTTAAAGAAAATAAAATTTCCTACAAAATGAGACCAAAATAAAGCTTCTAGGATTGGTAGTTTTGGTTTTACAGAGTAAAAACTACAATTTTTGGCTAAAAATCGCTGTTTTTCTTAACTTTACCCTCTTTGCGGCACGTGTTAATATTATCCGATTAAGCTAAAACTTCGCAAATCTCATTTTCTAGCCCATTGACACATTTTAGGGGGGTGCCGCAAAAGAAATTCGAAAATTGATTTTTTGTGACCACCCTACTGCACATACATAAAAATTCATTTTTTGAACATTATATGTTAGGACGTGTGTTTTCTTGACACTTACCAGATGCGTTTCACTCATTGTATCAATACAAAAGAAAGTGTTCAGTAGTTTCCAAACTCTGCAGTATGCAAGTTTGTGTGACAGGAATTTGCTGCTTCTTTTCAGCGAATTTAGAAGAATAGAAGAACCTTCGTTTTGTTCATTGATGACAAAATAAATGACAAAGAGACCTTTTCTAAGCACCTTATATATTTTCTCAAAAATGGTTTCGACCTAAAAGTTTTTTTTTTGGGGGGGGGGGAGACAAAAGAAAAGAGCGATATAACGAGGAGCTACTGTATTTACATATAAGTGGGCGTGGTTTTTAAAGTTTTCCAATGACATTGCATTGTGTTTGGATCCTTTGCCCCCCCCCCCCCGGAAAAAACTTGAAATGACGTCCCTGCCCGGTTGACACTTTTCAGAATTTTTGAACAATATTTTCAGTTTTCAAATGACCATAAAACTTTGTATTTAGGTGAAATACGTCACAAAAAGCCACCTGGGGGCGATAATTCAATTTTGTTTAAAAGTGCAGATATGACTTTTGTGCTTAGCACGGCAGTATGCAGATCAATTTAATCACGAAGAACCGGCGTGCTAACCTTAATACCAAACACATTGCAGAAAACTCTTAAGAAAAAAAAACACATTTTTTTTCTCTCACAGAGATCTTTTTTTTAGTACCAAGCATTTAAAAGAGGGAGAGATATCTTTTTTTTTAAATTCATGTCACTATCTTTAGAAAATAATTACTTATTTGACAATTAAATAGACAATTAATGAATCTTTTAGACAGATAATGACATGGCTTTTACCGACACAAATCAGTGTCGCCTTCAAATGGAAACAGCTATTGGGAATTGGTTGTAAGAAACCCTGCAATTAATTTTTAATCACGGTGTAACGACAGATTGACACCTAGAAAATGACTTTTAATTACTTTATGGAGGAATTTGTCGGGTACAGCTTTTGTTGCAGATCCCAATGAGGTAAAAGAAGCAATTTCTTTCTTTTTGTATCTCAGTCTCATTTCGCCAGAGTTTGTTCAAACGTGAAATTAATTTTAATGGTTGTGGCTAGAAATAATAAGAAACCTTTCCTGTGAATAAAGCCTTAGATTGAGAATTAATTTAAGATTTTTAATTAATAACTTCGGTAATTAAAGTCTTAGAAAGACGACCTGGCTAAGAATACTTTTGATCAAGTTTCCTTCTGAGCAAAAAAAATAATAATGAAAATTCGTTTATCCGTTAATAACAGTACCACAGACAGAAAAACAAAATTAGACTCACGTGAACTTATAAGCCCCGTCCATGTTGCGTCAAGGGTCTAAAAATAATAAAAAAAATATGACTTAGTTCAAAACGACATTTACGAAAAAAGTAACTATCTACGTTTAAAATTGAAGCTGAATAAGTAATCTAAACTGACTTTTTCGTCGTTACAAAAACCCGTTATGACATTTACCCAATAAAACGGGCTCTCCCCGAAATATTTTTCTCCAGTCACAGTTCTAACTGCAAGTCCTCTGCACTCCAGATTTACAAATGGATCGTATGCAATAAAATTTTAAAACGTGTTTTATAAACCAATTTGTAGCAAATACTGAAGAGGAAATTCAGGAAAAGAATGCATGTTTTGTTCCAATTATTTTTAAACAAAACTGTTTGCTTTATGAAGATAAATATTTTTTTGAAAAAAAAATATTTTTTTACCGAGTCATTATAAAAGCGTATTTGACACAGCTTCTAAGAAAATTTTATGTTTCGCTTAGGTAGTTTTAGTTTGAGCAGTTATTTTAAATGTTGAAAAAAAGTATACCTGCTTTAAAAATAAAACTTTAATATATTTTCTATTCATGCGTTGCCATTCACTACAATAATAAAACTTCAATGAAAATAAGCGTTGGTACTTACTCCAGGGATTTCCTGAAATGAAATAAACAGAATTCGAAATTGAAAATAAGAAATACCTTTGTGCAGAAAAATAAATTAAAGTTTTTCAACGTTTCAATGCACAAAAATTAGAGATTGTTGCAGACACGTGTTTCGGATTTACAAAATACGCCTTTTCAATGCAAAGAATGTGAGTTTATACATGATAATCTTTCATTTTTATGCGTTTAAACGCTGATAAACCTTAAACTGAAATTGTTTTAATTTCATTCAAGAAAAAAGAAATTAAACGGCATGATTTAAAACAAATAAGAAATAAAAAGTTTTAAAATTAACACTAAAAGGTTTTTACAATACATACTCGATAGTTATTTAAGGTACATTTGCATCTTTAAATAATATTTTTTCTATGGACAGATTTTCATACATTATCTATTTTATCTAGAAACTAATTCCTTTTCGAAAATGAATACTACAATTCTACCACATTCCACAGTATGTGGAACAGATTCACAATTCCAGATATTGAATGCGCCACCTTGCGGTGACTTGAAAAGACTTGATAGAAGTAAATTATTTCATTTTAGCGCAAAAAATGCACGTATGCCTCTTAGAACTATTTGTTACGGAGCTGAGGGTTATCAAAATTCAAAATGGCTTATGCATGGGCCTGGCTTTACGCCGAAGTTTCTTCTCTTGTGCCGTTATACGAGACCTCCTTTGTTTCAGAAATCGAACATTATAAAAAAATAAATATTAGCTGTTTCAAAAATAAAAGTTTTTTCTGACCTTATATTTTTTAAAAATCAATATCAGTCACTAAAAGTGGTACTTTTGACTGAAAGAAACGCCCTATTGTTTTGATTTTAATAGCGGCAAAAAAAAAAAAAAAACTTTTAAAATAGGAAAAATTGTGTAAGGCATTTTTAACTATATTCGTTACCATCTACAAGCATTTTAAGAGTAGATTTTAGCTTATCCAAACGTGTATAAAATTTCAAATTTTCATTTTCTTGAAAACTATCTTAACGTCACGCATGTAATTCGAATTTTTCGAGAATTTGTGTGAGAATACTTTAGTGTTGCTTAGTTCTCCGAGAGGGGGGAATTGATGTCAGAAACAAACACTTTTCTTTTTAAGTCTTCCAATTAACGAAATGAAGGGAAATAAATTCCTCGCTTTTCTCCAAAACTCTTAAAGATGGGAAATTAAATCAAGAAATTACAAATTAATTGAAGTATAAAATGTTTTGTGGCAGTCACGAACACTGATAGTTAAGATATGAGAGTATAATTAGATTTCAAACCCAATGAGACCTTCCTCACAAAGGAAGCAAACATTTATTTCTGAATTGTTTCTGAATGACTGTCAAACACATAATTCTGGTGTACTTGTTTTCATACTCACTTGCTATATCCTTTGAGTCATAATTAGGACTCTACCCATACTCCAGAACCTAAATTTAAATAATTTGATGTTCATCCACATTTTTTACACAGCAAAAATAACTGTTGTTTATACAGTATAACACAGCTAATTTTATAGTAATTTTACAGTAACGAACTAAAATTGCTAGTTTTACAAGTATTACTGAGCATTTTAGTTTTAAACTGAAACCTCTGCTGCCAGTCAGGCCCGTCATTTAGGGGGGGAAGGGGGTCAATTGCCCCCCCCCCTGGCTTTGAGAAATCAATGTATTTACATATAAGTGGGCGTGGTTTTTGCTGTTTTCCGATGAAATTGCATTGTGTTTTCACCTTTTGGAAAAACTTGAAATGACGTCCCTGGTTTTGCTCCAAATTTAGAGTTAAACGAAATTAGTGCTGAATCCATATTCATAGAGGAGGGGCTGCAGCACCATCCAAATCAGAATCCTCAACACCCTTAAAATTTCGGAAAGCGCTAGACAAAAATAATAGGCAAACATATGCCTCGAATACTCATTCAATAAATACAGAAATAAAAAACTTTCGACATGTTTTGCTCAGGCCCGTCATTTAGGGGGGGGGGTCAATTGCCCCCCCCCCTGGCTTTGAGAAATCAATGTATTTACATATAAGTGGGCATGGTTTTTGCTGTTTTCCGATGAAATTGCATTGTGTTTTCACCTTTTGGAAAAACTTGAAATGACGTCCCTGGTTTTGCTCCAAATTTAGAGTTAAACGAAATTAGTGCTGAATCCATATTCATAGAGGAGGGGCTGCAGCACCATCCAAATCAGAATCCTCAACACCCTTAAAATTTCGGAAAGCGCTAGACAAAAATAATAGGCAAACATATGCCTCGAATACTCATTCAATAAATACAGAAATAAAAAACTTTCGACATGTTTTGCTCAGGCCCGTCATTTAGGGGGGGGGGTCAATTGCCCCCCCCCCTGGCTTTGAGAAATCAATGTATTTACATATAAGTGGGCGTGGTTTTTGCTGTTTTCCGATGAAATTGCATTGTGTTTTCACCCTTTGCCCCCCCCCCCTTGGAAAAACTTGAAATGACGTCCCTGCTGCCAGTATTATACTGTTGTTTTTACAGTATGATACAGCTAACTTCATGGTAATAAACTGTAAAATTGCTAGTTTTACAGTTTATTACTGTGTATTTTTCACTTTTAAACTGAAACCTCTGCTTTTAGTATTATACTGTAAAAATAAGTTTAATTTTTGCAGTGTAGTGGAGTGTTTTCAAAGTATTTATAAAGTCTAGCGTTAATAAAAAAAAGACTTGCTTAAAAATAATCGTTCTCAGATTAGTTGGATTTTTATTTTTTTCAAAGTGGGTCTATTAAGTTTCATTACTAGGGCTAATACAACGGGAGGAATATTAAAACAAGTGTTAAGATTAAATAAAAAATTTTAAAACCCGACCCTGATTGCGCCGCTCATTAAAACGATCTTAACTGGTCTGAAAACAATTCAAATTCAAATATATTTAATTGTTTTCGAGAGCACAGGTAAACACGGAAAGGGAATGATAATCCTTACTAGTAAAATTTGCTAGTCGCAAAAGCAGGATAAAGAGCAAGTACTGAAAATCTTTCTAAAATCTTTCTACTAAATCAATTACTATTTTGATTTTTAACAAATAGAAACTGGCAACAGAAAAACATGTGTTTTCCTTCCTTGTTGGTGTTTTTTTTTTCTTTGTACAAAAGGAAATAAAGTTACTTGTGGAAGTACTAAAAATTAGCTTTTCAAAATTTGTTCATTTATCAAAAATAAAACCACAAAAATTTCTAAGTTATACTTTCAACCACTCCAATTTTTGTCAAGACAAAAATCTTATGTTTTTCATATCCTCTATTTAACTATCAATTAAATTTTTATTGAAGATAAAATAATGACTTTAACTACAATAACATTTATAACAATTAAAACAAAAATATATCAATGAAACACTGATAATTTAGCAGGAAGATATACAGCAAATTTTTTGACGTAACGTTTCCTCAATGCAAAAACTGAAGATCAATCAAACGAAAATGCTTCGATTTTTTTTCCTTACTTTTAGTTTTGTTTTACGTCGATTTTTGCTCATTAAGAGGAGGAAACCTGATATTTATTTGGTCGTAATTGCATCTTAACCTTCGGAATATTTCCAGTGATTGACAAAGGATTAAATAAATGCGACAGCAGAGTGGCAAATGATGTCACTAGAAGTAAAACTCAGGACAGAAAAAGCACTTTTCATGCTCCAGGGAAATGGTAAAAATTAAGGCACTAATTTATCTTCTTAAAAAAGATTAAGGAGCATTGACATCAAAAAAAAACTTATTACTAAGTGGGCAAAACTCATACTTGTTAAGCTTGTAATACTATGAAAATATGATTTTATGCATAATACTTAAAAACTAAGTTTAGCCTGTTTTCTTTGTTTAACTTTTTTTTTCAAATAACAGTGAAGAGAAAGAAATTATAAAAGAAATATTCGCCTTACTCCACCTGCGTGTTTTAAGTGTAAATCTGCATAAATATTCTTTTAAAGTTTTTCAAATTTTGCAGCTTACGTTGTTTAGAACGTTGACTGTGACTTGCGTGTAGGAGTATTGAAGAATTACAGATTTTTTTAAACAATCAACGAATTGCTTATTACTTTTAGTTGAGCGCAATTGGTTTCCTTTGATTTTTGACTGGATTGATTTTTGACTTTGATTTTTCCATTGTTACCACCACCTTTTTCCAAACGCCTCTCCAGGTTCAGGGCACTGGCGTTTGAGTTCTATATACACACCTGCATCAACACAAAAACATACCTACATACACATACACTCACCTACATGCATTTTTGCGTACGCACACACACACACACATAAATTTATATATAATGCTTAATAAATTTAGTTTTTTTTTTTTTTTTTGTTTGCTTTATAGATATACTAGCAGTATCCGCACGGCGATTCCCGTGCTATAAATGTAAAAGAAGTCAACTGAATTAATTTAAATTCACTCCAACCGTCTGAAATAAACTTATTATATTCTTTAATTTACATGTGCTCCACAACCTTTTAAATTATTCAAACAGTCCTGCTCAGGATTACCAGGTTTTGAGAAAAAAAAATACTACTCCTTTTGACGTCATTTCAAGTTTTTCCAGGGGGGAGGCAAAGGGTTCAAACACAATGCAATTTCATCGGAAAACATACACAGTCCAGTCATATTAATGTGACCACCACGTACTTTTGACGTCGAAGTTGAATAACCAATCACAAATGACACTTCGTAGCGCATTACGATTGAGGGTATATAAGTTGTGTGTAAGAGCTTTGGAAAACATTTCTATCGTTGGCGTAACGCAAAAATGAAGCGATTTATCCGACGTACAAAAGGGCGTGATAATTGGCTTTCGAGCCAAGGGTGGAAGCATTTCCAAAATGGCTGAGTTTTTGAGCTGTTCGCTTGACGACGTGGTAAAAGTGTACCGTGCATGGCAAAATGCGTTAAAAATCAGCGACGTGGAAAATGTGGTGCACCAGGAGCCATAGATGACAGAGGTGAATGACGGCTGCGGAGATGCGTTCGGGTTAATAGACGGGCTACCGTTGAGCAACTGACCCCCCAGATGAACCAAGAGGCTACCAACATCGATTCCCATACAACTTTTTAGCGAAAGTTGCTGATTCTTTTCTCCTGAAGCAGAAGCCTGGTTCATGCACCTATGCTGACTACGGTCCATCGACGAAGAACCCTGGAATTTGCATCTCAGTACCGCAGCTGGACGTCCATTAAGTGGCGACAGGTAGCATTTACTGATGAATCACGTTTATGCTCCATCGGACAGACGGATGTTGACTTAGAAGACGTGAAACCGCTGGAAGAAAACACCTTGCAACCATTGCCGGAACAGTCCAAGCTGGAGGCGGGAGCATTATGGTCTGGGGAATGTT
Organism: Uloborus plumipes; assembly: GCA_038373865.1. Taxonomy (NCBI): domain Eukaryota; kingdom Metazoa; phylum Arthropoda; class Arachnida; order Araneae; family Uloboridae; genus Uloborus; species Uloborus plumipes. The sequence goes on along the minus strand of JAXGGA010010520.1, from coordinate 16,277 downwards.
TTCCTGAGATTCCATGGGTTCACTCAACATTGTGGAAGGCGCGATGGATCAATACAAGTACGCATTTGTCCCTTGCGGACCAAGTCCACCCCTATATGAATAGTGTTTATCCTCAGAATGATGGCATCTACCAGCAGGCCAATGCGAAGTGCCATACAGTTGCCAGTGAACATTCGTGGTTCGAAGAGCACCAGGATAAGTTTACCATTCTCCCAAGGTCAGCAAACTCACCTGACTTAAGCCGAATCGAGAATCTGCGGGGCCATCTCGATTGGGTTGTTCGCGCCATGGATCCTCACCAGCGTAATCTAGCGCAGCTGACCACGCAATTGAAGTCGTCATGGCTCAACATCCCAGTGAACACCTTGAGGTACCTAATTGACTCTCTTCCTGAACGTCTCGCAGCATTCCGTTCTGAGAAAGGTGGTTATTATGGCTTTTGACAGGTGGTCAAATTAATGTGACTGAACTGTGTAAAAAACCACGCCCATTTATATGTAAATACAGTAACCCCTAGTTATATCGCGCTTTTAGGGAGACAAGAAAAAAAGCGCGATCTATCCGAAAGCGCGATATAACCGAGGTCATTAAAAATAGTTTTCTATCCAGCATGCAAGTAAATTATATGTGCACAAACATAAAAATTCATTTATTCGAACATTAGCTTTTTTTTTTCAGTCAAAAGTAACAAAAAATATAACTTTTATAGATTACTTCTACACATTACTAACATATGCTTTTCACTCATTGTATCAATACAAAAGAAAGTGTTCAGTAGTTTCCAAACTGTCTCTGCAGTATGCAAGTTTGGGTGACAGGAATTTACTGCTTCTTTTCAGCGAATTCAGAAGAATAGAAACACCTTCGTTTTGTTTATTGATGACAAAAATAAATGAGAAAGATACCTTTTCTGAGCACCTTACATATTTTCTCAAAAATGGTTTCGAACTAAAAGTTTTTTTTTTGGGGGGGGGGAGGAGGAGACAAAAGAAAAGAGCGATTTATCCAAATGAGCGATGTAACGAGGCGCGATATAACGAGGGGCTACTCTACTTTGATTTCTCAAAGTCAGGGGGGCAATTGACCCCCCAAAATGACGGGCCTAACTACGCCTCCTCTAACAAAATACTAAAAAATACTACTTTAAAATTTCTAATTGATGTTGAGTGGCGATCTTTCATTTTGTGTGAAACTGCTAGCTAGGTATACACGAAGAGAGATCTACAGAATCAGTTGAGCAATTTTGATCCAAGGTTGGAAGTATAAAGGAAGGGGGAATTCAAATCAAAAAATTTGATCTAATTTATATTTTTACTGTTTTCATTGCCGATTTCAAATTCAGATTGTGAAAGAATTTCAGTAATGTGTCACTAATTAAGACTAAAAACCGAAACAGGTTAAGCACTACAGCTGTTTCAGAAATTATTATTCCAGTAGTATTGAAGTACTACATATTTACATTACTTTGGAAAATGAATGTTCTCATCTTTTAATAAAAAGTAATAATTTGAATTCTGAAATGTCTGACTTTTTTAATTTTCCTCTCATTGAAAGAATTAAAAATACCATTTATAAACTACTTTTTAACAGAATACTACAAAAAATACTATGCTCCTGTTTTGGGCCGAAAAATTGCTACCGTTATATCAAAAATACTACATCTGACAACCTAAAGTTAAAACAATTTTCCAAATAAATCAAAAAGACATTAAGTTAAGTAAGTAACAAGAGATATTAATTATTCAAATTGAATAAATTTTCAAGGCTTAACTCTACCCGTAAATTTAAACCACTCAAGAAAGAGCAGCTTGTATGGGAAATTGATCTAGTGTTTCAGTTTTGCGTACAGAGTTAAGCCTTGAAAATTGACTAAATTTGATTAATTAATATCTCCTGTTCTAATTAACGGAGAGAAACGTGCTAAAACTTTGGCGTTCGAGATGCATTACACGGGGATACGTTCGAATTTTTGTGCCAAGTTTCAGGTCTGTAGGTGCTGTAGGGGCTTCTGGCCAGCGGTTACAAACGTACAAAGCCCGTCATCTTTATATATATAGATATTTTAACTTGTAAAAGCAAAACCCAATTTGAGTCATCAGCTACAAATTTCGAATTGGCGATGACACCTATCAAATTTTCCAACAGTTACTGTGCTGAAATCTCCACTTTTTGTTTATCAGAAAAAATACTAAGAACAGGAACTTCATCATCTGGATCCAAAATGTAACCGAAAAGAAATAAAAAATGTTTGCAACCATGAATCAAGAAATGAAAAAAATATCAAAATTTAATTCAAGTTAAAAATAAAATTGTTTTCCCTGCGCGGAAAAAATATCAGTCCTTATAGATTACTAAGTCAGTCTGTGGGAAAAACAATAATTGCACGTTCTTATATCTCAAAATGTCCCTCCCGTTCAGTGAAACTGTCGAGAGATTTTACTGTATATGATTCTTGCTCTCTTTGATGTTTTCCATCACCCAGTGAAATTTTTCAATGTTACTCAGACTCTTTCCAACGGCAATATAATAATACATACTAGTGCTGCGACATCGATATCGATGTTTTGGAAACATCGATGTTTTGCCATCGATGTTTATCCAACATCGATGTTTTGAGTTCGATGTCGATGTTTTATATTCCGGCATAGAAAGCCAAATAAAAATATACGATAACAACAAACTCATTGGGAAAAAATTTCTTTGATTATTATCGATGTTTTGCTCTCCATATTTCTGAAACATCTCTAATTTCGCGGTTTTTTAGCCTACTTTCCCGTTAAAAATAAAAGAGACGAAAAAAGCATTAAAAGCGGCTTAATGCATCTAAAAATTATCCAGACCAAAGTCCAAAACAAAGTAAAAAAACAAAAAAACAAAAATGTAAAATAAATATCGAAAAATTAAAAATTGGAAAGCAAGGTATAGAGATGGGGAATTCGTGTGTCGGTCTGTCGATCTGTTTGTCGGTCGGTCTGTATGTCTGCCCAACCCCCCCCCCCTCAATAACTTTTGAATGAACATTCCGATTTGAACGAACTTTTTTTTTTGTTGGAAAGATCTCGGCGAGTACAGCTCATTCCCATATTTGATTTTTCGAGTTGAACATTTTTTGGTTCAATTTTGAACCGTTCAAACAACCTGTTCCGCGATACTAACTTTTTAGTGAACAGTCCGATTTGAACAAACTTTTTTTGTTCAAAAGATCTTATCAAGAATACTTCATCCCGTTTTTAAATATCCGATTTGAACAATTTTTTGTTCAACATTGAACCATTCAAACAAACTCTCACCCCTAATAACTTTTGAGTGAACAGAGTCCGATTTAAACATTTTTTTTTTTTTTGTTCGAAAGATTTCTGCAAGGATACTTCATTACCGTACTTAAATTTTCAATTTGAACATTTTTTTTGTTCAACATTGAACTGTTCAAACAACCTTTCCCCACCTGATAACTTTTAAGTGAACCGTCCGAATTGAATAAACTTTTTTTTGTTCGAAAGATCTCGGAGAGGCTCATTCCCACATTTCACTTTTTAATTTGAACCATTTTTCGTTCAATGATGAACCATTCAGAGAAAATTTTAACATTAGCGCCTACAGAGAAATTTAAATTGAATGCTGATTCTGAACTTGAAGGCGGATTTCCTTCAAACTAACTTAGTAAGAAATAGGTTTTGGTAAATAATGTATTGTAACGTACTTTTCTGAATAATCTTCCATGGGGAGTCTGATTCCGACTCCGACTCCGCAAACATGGCGGAAATGCAGGCTCAGAAAAAAATGACTGATTGGGCAGACGATTTTTTGTTTATTAATTTATTTGTTTTGTTTTATTTATTATCATTATTTTTCTTTTGGCAGACGATTTTCTTTTGTTAACAAAAATTTTTCATTCACGAGAGCATTTTATTCTTTATTTATATTTAACAACTGGCAACAGATTAAAAATGAAATTCGAGACATTTTATTAACAAACGAGTTTTTTTTTTTTTTTTTTCTTTCTTTGAAAAAATGTGTTTTGATGTTCTTTGTACTTTTATTTTATTTATTTATTTTTCTTTTGAAAACGATTCAAGGAATTTTTCTACGGAAGAACTATAACAGTTACATTCTTTAACCCTACACTGCATGGTGTTGCCAATTGGCTACATGGACAATTTGTCCTCCTTATGAATAGCAGAATGTAGTCATAAGGCAACTCAATGCATAAAAAGCAAGTATTGGGTATATTTAAAGCAATTATCACCATTTATCCTCCATACATGGCAGCACTGGTCTGTTACATGCTCTTTATTGAATCCATATGGATAGCTTTTAAAATCACTCAAACTACCATATTTTGAAATTATTTTTTACAATGAAATATTTTTCTTCGTCTTTTAAAAAAATAACATGAATAAAATAAACATTTATCTTTCATTTAAGATGCGTTTTACATCAAAATAATTATTTGGAAAAAATCTAGGACGTAATACACGTCTGTAGCCATTTGGCAACATTATGCAGTAAGCATCCAGAGAACACTTCGATTCATCTCTATAGTTCATGAAGTATATGCTTTGTTTATGTTTCGCGCTAGCTTCTTTCTCTTTTGGAAGGTATAATATAATCATGCGGACCCAAAAGTGGTACTTTTGGCTGTTCTGCCGTTTATAAGACCTCGCAATTATCAATGCTTAGTTGATGTTCAACAGAGTGAACAAACAAAAAATCAATAGGGAAAAGCCTTTAAAACGTGTTCATTTTAGATTTCAGTTAGCACAAACGTTGTGCTTACACGGACAAGTAAAGTCATTAATAATTTTAAAATATAGTTTTGAAAAAAAAAAAAAAAAAAAATACGCTTTTACATTGGAATGCGCTGTGATCATCAAGGGTTTCCCTCTGATTTTCAAAACTACTGAATATCCGCACTTAAGTTTACATGTACTTATAATACATCAATATGCAATACAGTTTAGCCTTTAGTATTAGAAATAATATTAAATATATTACTTTTATATTTGCAAAGAATGTAAATTTCATCTTTTATTCAGAGTTACATACATACATACATACAAGCAAACCCACATGTGAAATTAATAAAAGCGTATTAAAAGGAGACCATTAGCTACAGAGGAACTAGTTACAAACCAAAAAAAAAAGAGAAAAGAAAGAAAGCTTGCGCGAGAGAGCCTCCAAAAGACATCAGATTTGACAGGATTGATCATCGGAAAGTACAAGTACATATAAAAAATAATGTAAAATGTCAAAATGTAAAGGATTACAAGAGTACAGTTCACCAAATGTTCAATTCCTCTATTTTTTTACAAAACAGAACTAATTTCAAGATTATCATTTACAGTCATTTTTATCTGTTGAATGCATGGTGTAGCCATTTGGCAACAAAACTATTTTTAATTAGAAAGGGGTGAAAATTTAGAGTTAAATTTTTTTAAATATTTTTCCATGTTTTCTTATTACATTGACAAACACATATATTTTTTTCTACGAAAAATAAAAAATCATGCAGTGTAGGGTTAAGAGCAACAGTCTGAGAGAGTGTCACGCCTGTGATTCATAACGTAACAGATTTTTTCCAAAAAATTATCAAATGTTTATTATCTTATTGAAAGACCAAATCCAGAATGTTTCGTTCTAAAGTTGAGTTGTTTAGTTTTTATGGATCCCTAAAGATGAAGGTGCGGCATCAAAAATTAAGCGTATTTTCAAGACATGGAAATTGCAGTGAGCCAAAACTCCTACCAGGAACTGTTGAACTCCAATTTTCTTTTTGTCTATGGAATACAGAAGGTTCAAACTTTACAAAATGATTGTTAAATTTGAGGTAAAGTTGTTGCCGTAAGGTCAGTGAAGGCCCTCAAAACAAGGCATTTTTGACATTTTTCAGCATTATTGAGGTCCAAAAACAGCTTGTACATTTCAGTTGCCACGGAAAAAGTAGTGCCGTTTGAAAGACCAGTGTAAGTACTTTAAAATAATGTATAAATAACCGAGGAAAGTTCAACGTGCTTTTAGTTGCGTAAGGCCGAAATATGAAAAATGTCATATTTTACCGATATTCAAACGGTCATAACTTCCTCTGCCAAAAACATATTGAAATATTTTTGTTGCCAATGTCATACTCTATTCTTTGTCTTAACAGAACAGTTGAGTCCTTTGAGGCGAAATGTTGAAAAATTTTTTACAAAAAATGTATTTTTCCTGTGCATTTTTTGTAAAAAAAATTTAAGCATTTCGCCTCAAAGAACTCAACTGTTCTGTTAAGACAAAGATTAGAGTATGACATTGGCAAAAAAAATATTTCAATGTGTTGCTGGCAGAGGAAGTTATGACCGTTTGAATATCGGTAAAATATGACATTTTTCATACTTTGGCCTTACGCAACTAAAAGCACGTTGAACTTTCCTCAGTTGTTTATACATTATTTTAAAGTGCTTACTTACACTGGTCTTTCAAACGACACTACTTTTGCCGTGGCAACTGAAATGTACAAGCTGTTTTTGGACCTCAAAAACGCTAAAAAACGTCAAAAATGCCTTTGTTTGAGGGCCTTCACTGACCTTGCGGCAACAACTTACCACAAATTAACATTCATTTTGTTAAATTTCAACCTTCTATATTCCATATACAAAAAGAAAGTTGGAGTTCAACAGTTCCTGTAAGAGTTTTGGCTCACAGCAATTTCCATGTCTCGAAAATCCGCTTAATTTTTGATGCCGCACCTTCACCTTTAGGGATCCATAAAAACTAAACAACTCAACTTTAGAACAAAACATTCTGGATTTGGTCGTTCAATAAGATAATAAACATTTGGTAAATTTTCGGAAAAAATCTGAGAGGTCATGAATCACCTCATAATGCTAGGACAGTTTCTCAGATTCTTGCTCTTAAAAGGTGCGACAAAACTTTATTTACTCGTTTATTTACTTTTTACGTGTCTATTTCATCTGATAAGAGGGGTATATTTTGCTTTTAGAAATCAGCTTTAAGTGCTATAAAGGTATCTTTGACATAAGTTTCAGTCTCAAATAATCAAGAGAATAATGATCAGATGCTAGAATGCCGATGTCGATGTACGGGAAAGTAGGCTCGTTCAGTTCTTGACAAATCTTCTTTTTCTTATGTCCTTTTAATGATCGTTGTTCTTTCGCGTTCAATGTTTTTTTTTCTTCTATCGATGTCCGTTCTACCTTTCACCAAAAAACAGTAAAAATATGCGATAAAGCAGATTCAATTTTCTTCAACCACTAGTTCCAATATTTACCAAATTGAAAAAAAAAAAAATTTTTAATTAACGATGATTTGCAGTCAATGACTTGAAAACATCTTTGTTTTGCATTTGATATTTTTTTCGATGATTTACATTTTATCAAAAAAAAAAAAAAAGTTTCACAAAAATATGCGACAAAAAAAGTTACACAATTGATCAACAGTTACAGTATATATCTCATTGAAAAAAGTTTTCTTAATCGATATCTAACTGTTGATGTTTTTTCAGGAAACAAAAGATATATCTAATTGAGTAATATAAAGAGGCGCTTGTAATGGGAAGTAACTGAATCACTGTACATTCAAATGTGTAAGCAATGAAAAAAAGAAAAGATCGATGTTTTGAAACACACACATATACACACACATCGATGTTTTTTATTCGATGCATCAGTACCAACAATGTTCTTATTTTCCAATATCGATGTCTTGAAACATATGTTTTGCCTTCGATGTCGTACCTCCTACACGTTCACAGGCTGTTTATTGCGCTATTCTTGAGCTAATACAAAAACGTAATTAAAACAGTGCTATTGAAGATTTATGCGTAACTAAATTTTTATTTTGATCCGTATGTCATCAAAAAGTTTCCCTCATTAGTTCAATAAAAAACATGTAGGTGGTGCTAACATCGAAAACTAAATATAACATATGCAAAGGAAAAAAACGTCCATGTGGACCACGAGGGTAGTTTTTGAGTTAATTCTTCACAACCTATGGCTTTTAATACACTAACAAACTTTCCAGTTCTAATATAGGTTATTTAAATAAGTATAACTGTTACGGGAAAACCCTCACCACAAAGAAGGCTAAAATCTGGCTGCAGCAGGGCACTCAGCTAAGATTAAAATTTGCAAAATCTTCTCAGAAAATATTTTAGTAACATTCTGAAAAAAAAAAAAAAAACAACTTAAGATAAAGATCAGCATAAAGAAGAATTACTTTCAAATCTGAAGTCGTTGCTTTTAAATGAACTTTCTATATCAGTGCAAGACTTTATAAACACACTGTACTACTAAATATCTTGCTAAGAGTTAATAGATTATAATTATGAATAATAATGATCATAATAGTAGTATTGCCTAATATAGTGAAACTACCCCGGTAAGTCGACGGTTGGCTCAAAGCTAATTTCAATGGGAGGAAAGCTCTCTAACTTGACGAGCATCAGCGGGAACTTTTGTAAGTCGACCTACACTTTGCTATACTAGTCCACTCTTTGCTTCCAAGATTCTTTAACATTAACACTTTCCGAGAATTTTACGCTGTGGTTTCTTGTTTTTCAGGCAGTCAATCAATTTATTTTTGAAATCTCTTATCTCTTTTCCAAAATTATGGATTTATTCCTCATTGGGTACTCAAATAATACTATTTATTTTATCATGAACTTTTCCAAAAAAAAGGAACACAAATCATTCACTGGATTGATTTTTATAACATGACATGTATGTGATCGATTCTCTGTAAACTGGTAATTGGCTGTCCGGACTGAGTATTTAAAAAATAATAAAGTGTAATAAGGTAATTATCGCTCTTAATACAAGTAAAGCATTAATACTTTGTGGCCCAATTGTATTTGGAGTGATAACAATTTAATTTTTTTTTCTACAAATTATCTAAGCGCCAAAAACACAGTCCCCTGGCTGTCCCAATCCCATAGTCTAACTGTTAAAGATAGTATTTCAAAAAACCTATTAACACTACATAAATTTGACAATTAATATCTAAAAATATAATAATGAAGCTATATTTTTCTTGTGAAATAAGTGTAATTACGTATTTCTAAAACAAAAAATTGCCATGCAAATTCTGTCCGGAGTTTTTTCAAACAGTCCCCTGCAACTAATTCAAAGCTGTAATACGAAAAATCTATAACTTTTGCAAGTTTTTTTTTTTTTTGGCATGAAGTTTAAAGTAATCAGTGTGAATTTGCCGAAATCGCCGAGAACGGTGTTGAAACGCTACTTTGCTTAGTTTGAGAGCCACATTTGTGATGAAAGTATGCATCAGGGTCGTTGCGAAAACAGTCCTCTGGGAAGTGATTTTATAAATGTCAATTAATTTAATTATAAAACATATTAGTTATTATGTCCACAATGTGTGCCAAATTCATAGGTAGTCTCGTAACTAATTATGTTCCAATAGTTTTGCAGATATTACGCAACAAAGAGCAAAAACACAGTCACTTGGCACAGTCCCCTGCCTAATTATACCAGGCGGGGGACTTACCCCCTATCACAATTTATCAGAAAAACACAAGCTTCAATTGACCCTCTTTAAAACTAAAGTAATAAATTCATTTTTTGAGCAATAGTATTATAATTATACGAACATTTCAAAAAACCGTACCCGGACAGATTTCGTGTGAAAAATGACGAGTTTACAGAGAATCGCCCATGTATATGTATATAAGCACTAGTAAATAAGTGATACGAAAAACTCTTTAGGGATTGAAATTACGGAACCTCGTTATGTTGACACCTGTTTAACTCGACATGTTTTTCCGTGATCCCTTGGACTGTCGAGTTTTCGAGGATCCACTGCATTTTAAAAAGTACCTGAGTATAACAACTACTTCAATTTATATTTCAACCAATAACTGCAAGGAGAAATGTGTCAAATACGCGGAATTTGAATCCAAAATGTTATTAGTTTACCCAAATAAAATCAAATGTCTCACCGAACAAAAATGCACCATAATCCCTTTATAGATCTCAACAGTACACCTTTCTTTGGAGTCGGACTCGGCATGGAAATCTCGTTACCCTGAAAGTGCAAATCAAATTCTAAAGCTCCCTAAACCCAACTGCTCGGGGTGAGAATTAAATTGCTTCTTCTCAGAGAAATCCAGATTATGTTAGAAAATCCTCTTTTTGTGTCTGGTTTCGATAACGCTTCCTTCAAGCGTACACACGTGGCAGAGGGGGGGGACTCCTTACAAAATGGAATATATCGCGAGGTGTACGTTTTAAAGGACGGGGTGAAGAGGTCGGAGTTGTGGAATAATCGAAATGCCGGGAAGGCGTAGGAATATTAGTTTTCGAATGATTTCCAATAGTGGAGAGAGATGTATTTAGCTTTTGGCTTAAAGGAAGTAAAGGTTGTTTTGGGATTGCTAGTATGAGGAAGTCGAGAATATATGTTTGGGAATAATTGAACAGATCAGGATATGTAAATAGAGACGTGGAAATACGAATATTATTCCTGAAAATGATTTTCATATTTTGCGTTGGCGTGTGCTTAATTACAACAATCTTAAATACATTGAATCACCGTTTATACGTTTATCTTTTATACATTTTTATCATTTATACGTTTTTTCAATTTATCCCGGCAGGATTCAATACATATTAGAGTATACGTTTTTTCATTTGCACGTTTTCGTCATGTAGTCCCTAAAAAACGTATAAACGGTGCTTTACTGTGCTCTTATTCTATCTTATTTCTTCGTATAGGCGGGTGCCTTAATCGCAATAATGTTAAATTCGTCTAATTTTTTTCTAGTTTGGTGAAAAAAAAATATACTAACCGCAAGTTATATTTAAAAAATTTGCTTTAAATACGATTTATGTATTCGCCGAAATATGTACCTCAAAGGCAAATTTTACTAGAATTTTTATTTATTGATAATGACATCAACATTCACATCTAAAAGTAGTTCAAAGCCAAAACATAGCAGCGAAAATCAATATTCAGACGCCTCTTTTAACCACCCTTTTAAAGGGTAAATTCAATCAGACTTTTTTTTTTGCTTTTCCTCTCCGTACAAAATCTAAAATCATTCATTGTCACAAAAATTTGAAATTGTAGGTCTATTTGAACAAACAAAATTAAATAAAGAAATAAATATTCCCCAAGTAGTATTTTTAGCTGTTTCCTCTGCAACCTATTTTCCCTATGAATGTAACTGGAAATCTAAATTGCGGTTAAAAAAAATGCAATATTTTTATTTGAAATTTTAGTAGCATAATTTTGTGTGTGCTGTCAATTTTCCTGTAAGTTTTGTAAGTTTTCGGAAAACTGTGCTTGTTATGAGTGACAACAAAAATTAGCAATGCAAAAAATGCATATATCTTCGTGAATATATGTTCTACTTTCACGAATTATGTAAAATAATTGTGTATATTATGTAAAATAATTTCTGACGTTTACGGCGTATTCTCCGCTATTTACAGTGTAGGATGTTAAAAAAACATTTTGCCCTCCCCCCCTCCCCTTTTTTAATCCCTAAATGCGAAAGGTGATTTAAATTTTATTGGGAAATGTAGACTGAAACTTAAATTTCATATAGCAAAAGTTACAGATCAATTGGTCTAGTATTTCTCGAGAAATCTGTAAAAATTCGAATTTTAGAAAATGTCACAGTATTTTTGCTGAAGTAGTGGTGTAATTGTTGGTCCAATCATGATATTAGTGTAAGGCAAAAAGGGGTATCACACATAGGAAAATTAGGAACTCAACTCCCAATTCAACCACATCTTCAACCCTTCGTTCAACTATCTGTAAAAAATAGCAGCACAGGGATGGTTTCTGGCCAAAGCTGAGTGGAGAGTACAAGTTAAAAGTCGAATTGGAAGTTGGGCTGAGAAGAAAGAAGGGGTTGGAATTTGGGAGTCCAATCATAATATTAGTGTATGGCATAGCAACTCGCAAAAGGGATTATCACACATATCAAAATTCGTCCAACATAAATCTTAATTCAACTACAACTTCAATCTTTCGTTCAACTACCTGCGAGAAATAGCATAGCACACGGATGTTTACTGGCCTAAGTTGACTGGAGAGTAGAAGTTTGGGTTGAATAAATTTTCCTACGTGTTGTACGTACTTCCTAATACCACTATCATTCTCAGATGAATAGAAGTTCAAGTTGGCAGGTAATTTTTGCATGCTTCTAATATGGCCAAAACTTTTACGCAACTGAATATCTTAATAAAGAATTCAATTCTTTGCCGAACTTAAATTGCAAATTTCGACTTGCTTCGTCAAATCGACTTGCTGTATATTCTAAACCGTCCAAACAAGATCAAAGAGAAGTTTTTGAGCTTTTATTTTGGAGCCACGTTTGCCAACCTGTGGTACGCATACCATTGGTGATACGCGACTTGCTAGTTGGTGGTACTCAAAAAATAATCAGTAATGGTGGACGTAAAAACAAGCAAATCAAAACATATTACAGAAAGTTTTTAACCTATAAATTATACAAATTATTTTAATAGTATTATACAGTAAAGGTGTTAATATGTATAGTCCATGATCAAAAATCCGGTAATTAATTACATTTATTTTTAGAGTGCACTTTTAAATTTAGCTGTTATTCATTACTAAATTTCAAAAAATTATGTTCTTTGAAACAAACAAGAGTTTTTTTTTTTTTTTTTATAACTTTGATTTTTTTTTTTTTTTTTTTTTTTTGTAACCATTCATTAGTAACGAAAGATGGCAATATAAATGTAAAACTTTTAGCAAACATATACATATATGTTAGTGAGTTTATAATCCGGTTGAGGCGTGCCTCAGAGGAGTTTCTCTTATTATGGGATACGTATACATCATCACACTATAAAATGAATAATGCAAGTAAATAAATAAATACTCGCAAAAAAAATCGTGAAATGCAATTATTTTTACGAAGTGGTACAATTTAGTTAAAAATACAAGACAACGTGTCCAAAAGTACGAATAAAATTTTAAAAAAGAGTTTGAAAACTCTAGCAAACAGCTATTTCGGGGCTATTACAAATGAAGCCCCATCATCAGTGCGAAAAGAGGAAAGGTTCAACTGACCACAGTCATGTGAACTTTGGTTCAAGTGGAACTTTGGACAAGTCAACTATTTGGTTCTCTTGACTGTGGTTAGTTGAACCTTTCCTCTTTTCGCACTGATGATGGGGCTTCATTTGTAATAGTACCGAAATAGCTATTTGCTAGAGTTTTCAAACTCTTTTTTAATATTTTATTTGTACTTTTGGACACGTTGTCTTTTATTTTTCACTTCATTAATTGTACAAAGTTTTCGACTGCTTTTCTTACAAATTGGTACAATTTAGCATGATGCACAACTAAGTGGTACTTGAGCTAATAATGGTTGGGAAATGCTGTTTTATTATATTTAAACATTTTGTTCTTGTAAAACAGCAGTTTTATGCAAATGACGCCGTTCAAAAGCGAGTAGTTTTCCGAAAATAAGAAATCGGCCCACGTTTTAATTAAGTATTGCATATTAATCACATATAGCAAAGTAGTTTGACGGCTTTCCGCTATGGATCGTTCACTTCGGTTAAGTAAATGAGATTCAATGAAAGCTGCATGAATATTAATTCGACTTTAGAGCTATAAAAGTTGAACTAGAAGTCCTGTTAAAAATGAAAAAGGTCAAAACAACAGTTTCGGAGTTTGGAAAACTTCGCAAATTTTGTATTCGTGCGGAGCTTAACTCGATTTTGCGTGCGAAATTGATTTTTTTTTTTTTTCGATTTCATTAAAAACATCAAGTTGTTACAAATAATGTTATAAAGCTTGAGTACTGGCAATAGGTTATGGTTAGAAATTTGGGTTTAATTCTTATTTTTTAGCTATTAAGAATTCAATATGCCCCGAAGGTTTAATATATTATAGTTCATATTAAACTCCTAGGTTGTTTCTTTTAAGTCATTTTCAGTTATCCAAAGTAGACTGTTAAAAAGTTAATTAATTTAATAATATCTTCACATTAACACTTGAGTGCAAAAGAAACGAAAAAAGTAGTTTTTCTTCAAGCTTAGTTTTTGCAATAAATTTTTATTTTTGACCAAAATCATTTTTGCTAATTTGAGATGTAAAAATAACTAATTAATGTCGTATTTTGAATAAATTTTACCGTAGTTGTTAACAAAATAAGCTTTCTGTTAAGAGTTTTATGAACAATCTATCAGAGTTTTTATTATTTTTTTCAGTACCGTAAAATGGGGCGAATCGGTACACTTTTCAGCTTTAATTGTAAAAAAAAGTAGTGAAAAGTTTTTTTTTTTTTTTTAATTTGATTTTTTGGGTAAACATTTTGGCCTTGCTTTGCTTTTAATATTCCAAGCAAAGACAAAACATTTTGAACAGTTATTATTTATATATATCAGGAATTTAGGGGTGTTCTGAATCACTCTGCTGATAAGGGTCAATCGGAACACATGTTAAAATTTTTAGGTTTTTCAATCTTACCTGTAATAGGTCTCAAACATGAGTAATATTGATGGGGAGAATAAGAACAGATACTTACTGTCAAATAAAAGTTTATTTTCTATACCAGTAAACATTTACGATTTGTCAAAATTCAAAATAATTTTTAACTTATGAAAAGTTAAAATTAATTTTAAGAAATGCTTTTGAATTGAAATACAAAGATTTAATATAAATTGGAGTCACTCATATCGTCCACAAACATGTACATGTCCGTAAAACTAACAGTTTTGGCTTGGCTTAAGTTTTTTCATAATATCTTCTGGGATGAACGCTGCCTTTTCTTCAGTTTCTTAAGATCTCTTGGTTTCGGGGCTTGTCCTGTAAGATTTTCCCACTTATTCATCACTGTCTGTGTGCTGGGCTTTTGCTACATAAAGTCTGTATGACTTTCTCCCATGTACTTTACGTAAAAAGAAGTCTCCTCGGGCAAGAATCTTTTTAAATCTGCAACTTTCTGTCATTCTAAGATCTAGTTGCTTACGAGAAGGGATAAACAGTAATAAATTCTTGTCCTTGCCTTAAAAAGAAGAATTGGGGTTAAAGACTTGATTTTTCAAACAGTTTCCTTTAAATAAGTTTGAATTGGAACGACAGAACAAAGTGTTCCGATTTACCCAGCAAATCCTTATCCTATGACATTATAAAGAGTTTTTCATTTTTATGCCACAATTAAAATATGCTGTCTCTTTTTATGTGGTACTCTGTAGCCTAGATATATGCTCAATTAAAAACTACTATGCTTAGATTTGAAATATAAAGGGGTATGTACTTAAATACAAAGTTTTTCAGACCATGAAAACTTTATTTTTTAGTGTCCCCCTTGCAGCTTTACACAGAAGCCAATAGTGTTGCCAGAATTACAAACATATTTTTTTCCAACTTTTATGATGTTACTTTTCGTTTAAAAATTTAACTGCCAAAAACACCCAACGGTATATTTATGAAAAATTTCTTTGTATGATCAAGAAGTTTTATTCCGAATCACCCCACTATTCCTATACACCCCATTTTACGGTACTTTGATCAAGACATTGAAAAAACTGCAGTGCCACTGTTCCTCGATCTGTAATTCATTGCTTCATTTCCTCAAGGAAACAAATAAAACCAGGTTCTTCTAATTAAATATATCGGAATACAAGTTAACCTTCTAATTAAATATATGGCTGTTTTTTTTTAACAAAAAATCTCTCGAATTGACATTCACGTTTGAAAATATTCTCAGAGTTCCATTTTTAGATACGTAAAAAATAAGGCACGGGTTTGAGAAACGAAAATTTTAAATTTATGATAGCATTAATTTGGGAATTTCTCGCGGAGATGGATTATAGAACAAAAAATAAAATCTGGAAGAGGTCTTGCTCCTTTCCTTTTTTTCTTCATTAATAATGTAAACTATTACTGGGGATATTTGGTTTGTATTTGCAAAAAAAATTCAAAATTAGTACGAAAATGGACATGAAGTAAATATAATTAGATAGTATAATAGTAACTATTTTTTTAAGGTGCAAAGTTTGTTGTTGCGCTGGTTTTAGATTTTAATGTACTAAACTATTACTTATCAAAAAAATTTAAGGTGTTTCTAAAACAGCTTAAAAAATAACAGTTTGATGGTTTTTGACGTTTTAAATTAAAATTATAGTTTTCGAAGTCATGAATTGCGATAGTGTGAGTGTGTGTGTGCTTGTGTTTGTGTGTGTGTGCGCGCGCGTGTGTGTGTGTGTGTGTGTGTGCGTGTGTAATAATTACTGTAAATTTTATTTTGTTAAAATTTAAAATATTTTGTCAGTTAC